>JAJOZX010000923.1:885000-990000 GCA_023014485.1 Bathynomus jamesi | reverse complement strand
GACTTCGACTTTAGAATAGATGATATTACACAAGCTACAGCGAAACTAAAAGCACATTCGGTGGCAGGACCGGACAAATGGAATGCCACACTGATCAAAAACTGCAAGAATGTAGTCACTAAGCGTCTATATTAGATATGGAGACGATCACTCGAAACGGGAGAAATGCCGAGCATCCTGAAGGGCGCGAACATAGTTTCAATATATAAAGGAGATCGATTCGAGACCAAAAACTATAGGCCAGTGTCGCTTATATCTCATCTCACTAAAATATTTGAAAGAATAGTTAGAGAAAAAATCTATAACTTTTTGGAAACTCAGAACATATTAAATGATAACCAACATGGATTCCGGTCAGACAGATCATGCCTATCACAAGTAATGGAACACTATAACAACATTATTGATGCACTTAAAAGTAGTGAAAACACAGTCTTTGCCAAGGCGTTCGACAAGTATGACCATGGAATCATAATACATAAACTGAAATATATGGGAATAACAGGAAAGTAGGAAAATGGATATATAATTTTCTTAGTGAGCGGCGGCAAGTCGTTACAGTTCAAGGAATATCTTCATCAGAATCAGAAGTCCTTAGCTCATTAACATCCCCATTAACATCCCCATTAACATCCTAACATCCCCATCTAAACAAGAAGACATTAATCAGCTCGAAAGGATTCAGAGAAGCTTCACAGCCTAGATCAATGGATGCAAAGAACAAAATTACTGGGAAAGGTTACGTGAATTAAACTTATATTCTCTGGAAAGAAGAAGAGAGAGGTACACCATTATTTACACATGGAAAATAATGGAGGAACGCCCCTAATCTTACTCTGAACCCTATAAACCCCAAACAACAGTAGAAAGTAGAAAGGGAAGAGTGTGTCGTGTTCCCAAATTAAAGGCTAGACAGGGAACATCCTCAACCCTGAAGGAAAATAGTTTTGTTGTGAGAGGACCAAGACTGTTTAACCAACTGCCCAAGGAACTAAGGAACACGAGTGGTGTTGCGGTGGATATCTTCAAAAGAAGATTAGACGCCTGGCTCAGAACAATCCCCGAAGAGCTGGGCATACCTGGCAATGTGACGTGGAGAGTATAAGAAACCAACTCTGTACTTCATCAGGCCAACCTTCGTGAAATGAGGAATCATCGCATGGAACATTTGAAAGGTTGAAAGGTTGAAAGTTATATCCTCGTATATTGGGTGGCCCCCAAAAAATGCCTTGAGATTTGAACATCAATAACTTTAAAAATATGCAGTTCACACTTCCAAAACTTCCAAAACTTTTACCTCAATCTATTGATAAGCCATCATAAAAATTTCAGACCTCTACATAAAATACTTTTTCCACAGCTGAGGAAACAATGAGGTATGGTGAAAAAAACGAATATCATAAACTGAAAATTTTTATTATTCACATCTTATCAACAAATATGATCAATATGTCCGCCGTCCTGCTTACAAACTAATCTTAAACTTTTCTTTCACGACATGATACATTTTCTGATTTCTGCTAATGTTATTTTATCCCAACATTCGAGTGTTTTTTTTCTTTAATTGCATTTCTGTAAACTTTTCTGTTTGGCCTCGTAAATCTTCTCTGCTAGAGTTTTCCATGTGCAATAATCCATGGGATTGCAATCATGTGATTGCGGGGGCCAGTCGTTTTTTTCCAATGAAGTTGACTACATTCTGTTGTAGATAATCCTGTGTGAACTTGCTAGTATGAGCTGTAGCACCATCTTGTTGGAGTATGAAATCGCTTCCATAATACAGACGCCGACAATCAGGCAAAAGGATTCTCCTCTAAGAGATTTACATGGGTTTCTGAATTAATTTTTTATTTTCTGAAATTAAATGAACTTTCGTCTTTCCATTCCACGATACATCTGCTAATACCATGATTTTTTAGAAAACCGACTTGTCTGGTGGTAAAGTCTCGATGGAGGAATGTCTTTCTTACGCCGACCATAAACAACATCGTTCGGGGAGTTTCGAGCAATCTCGATTGTGAAATCTTTTTCATCTGTAAAAACTACTTCTTTAACATCATTGGACGAAAATCTACCAAGCAATTTTCTACAACGAATTTTTCTTTTAGCTCTTACATTGCTGTCACGTCTTGAAACACGGATCCTTTTAAATGCTTTAAGTCCTACCGTTCTCTGCATTCTTTGTATGGAACTTCGACTGATACCTAAATTTCTTGCAATTTTCCTCTGAGAGCAGTGTGACCCAGGTCGATCCTCTTGAGATAGACTCATCATTTCGAGCATTGCTATATTGTCTTGAGTGTAAACTGTTTTAGGCTGACCACTTCCACGCTTCGGTGCCGTCGATCCGGTTGCTTTAAGTTTTTTAATTATTCTCTCCACAGACGTAACTTTACGAGTTATTCCTGGAAATTCCCTCAGAATTCTTGCCTCACTCCATCTTTTTTCCAAAAAACACTTCAATCACCGCTTTTTCACCATTAGTTAGAACCATAATTTGAAGGGTAAGTTTAAAAAATAGCATTTAAGATGGGCATAGCCTATATCATCTGACGTTTTTCAGAGACTAACAGATTATCCATAGGCTAAGGAAACTACTACAAGTCTTAGAATAGTTGCCAGGTACAGCTATATACATTTAGGATTTAGGATATTCGTTTTTTTCACCATACCTCATTGTTCCTCAGCTGTGAAAAAAGTATTCTATGTAGCGGTCTGAAATTTTTATGATGGCTTATCAATAGATTTAGGTAAAAGTTATGTAAATTTTGGAAGTGTGAACTGCATATTTTTGAAGTTATTGATGTTCAAATCTCAAGGCGTTTTTTCTGGGCCACCCGATACATATACTCTATACATACTGTATTTTCAATGAATGCAATTTACCTCGCTATTATGTCAGACTACGGGGTGAAAAGGTATACCAATAATACGGATAAAACTAAATAAAGATTTTACCTCTGAACACTTGGGCTGCAGTCCCACTGCTCCTGCAGTGTCTGATTGCGTTGAACTCTCTGGGAGACATCTATCGAATCAACCAACTAAAAATCTGGTTTCAAATATTCATTCCAAAATGCTGATGACCCATCGCAGACTCCCACTGCAAAATATGGTTCATGGGGAAAGTTGGTTGGTTTATTTCATGATTTAGCTTCCGTACTAACGACGACAATCCAATGAGAAGGGTACTCACAAACTAACATGGAATTCATACCCTGGGTCACTACCAGGACCGTACCAACCTGTGATGGCGCCCTATCCAAAGCATTCCTTATGCGCCCGCGACCCCATTAAATTCGGAACATATACAAATTGATAATGATAGAAATACAAAATTAATTAAAATACATAATTTTTGGGACTAGTATGTTTCATGGACTGCTCTTGATTTTCCTACGAAATTGCAAACAAGGGCAGTCGATGACCCTGATTTTGTTTCTGCAATCGGTTTTCTTGAGAAATGATAAAGAAAAATGTTATTGGATATTGAATAAATTTATTTACTGAAACGACGCAATACACTTCAAATTAATACAAACATCACTCATTGTTCTGCAGAAAAAATGACAAGAATTAGTGCGATATCTTGCAAAAACTAATAGTATAAGAAACTCGATTAGGTCAGGTTAGGTTAGGTTAGGTCAGGTCAGGTTAGGTTAGGTTAAGATAAGTTAGGTCAGGTTAGGTTAGGTTTCTCAAGAAAACCGATTGCAGAAACAAAATCAGGGTCATCGACTGCCCTTGTGTGCAATTTCGTAGGAAAATCGAGAGCAGTCCATGAAACATACTAGGTCCTAATTTTTAATACATAAACAACACAATACATAATTAATACATAATACATAATTCATAATTAATTAAAAATCCAAATTTTGTTCCACGTGGCAGCTCTAAGACCTACAATTTGGCGCCCCCCACATGTCGGCGCCCTGGGCGGCCGCACCGTTCGACCCTGCCTTGGTACGGCTCTGGTCATTACATCATCTAAACGCAGAAGAGGGTCACCTATTATCCAGTCCCAATGTCGTTTAACATTGCTAATGTACGAGGAAGTGGTATTGCGTTATGGCCACGACTTATATAACTTAGGAGCGGTGGGACTGCATTACAAAGGTTCAGTATATATATATATATATATATATATATATATATATATATATATATATATATATATATATATATATATATATATATATATATATATAATATATATATATATATATATATATATATATATATATATATTAGGGTGACAATAAAAATCGAAAGTTGGAGTTTTTTATTGGCCATTTGTTCAATGCTGCTACTACATGAGAAAACAATGTACTGTAAATATTAGGTCATTCAGATAATATTTAAGGGTGTCTCAAGTGAGGTAAATAATTCTCCTTATAACAAAAATTAATTATTCATTACCTAGTAAAAATAAATTAATATTTTTTTTAATTAATGTAAATAAACGTTAGTTTTAGTTCATAAGGTTTAAGTGCAGGCCTACTCCAATCGTAATAAGTAAATAATATATTTACTAAATATATTCCAGGGTGTCCTTCATTCAATTGTAGACCACCCATTAATTCTTGCTTTTCCTCAAGCCATACCCCTTTTTCAATGTACCAGGCTGAGACTTCCTATGATCCTCAACAACCTGCAAGAGATGTTGGCGCTGTTCTTCATTCTTCGTAATCTTTGTATTGAAGGCCTGGATCAAGGCAATTCCCCTCCCTGCCATGTCATTGACGACTTTTAGTCCTTCAACTATAGTCAAACCAGTCTTGAAATCTTCGTCGTCCGGCCAGGTCTCTGGTTCCTTGGACAAGAAACCACCATTAATTTTTAGAAGTTCAAAGAGAAGCTTTGATCCTTTCGAGGCAAAGTCCGAGAGCTGCTTTGTTGAAATGGAAGAAACAGCAGGTATTGGGGCTCGCTTTGGAGGATCTTCAGCAGCTTCTTTTTCGAGGATTGATCGGGCGATATTCTTTTTCGTCGTTGCATTGATACCTTTATCAAAGAGTGCGAGACCAATCAAGTACTCGCTGAGGTACCATAAATGACGACCGAGGACACTAAGGCAGGATGCTGAGATCTTTTCATCGTGGTACTTTGCTAGGTCTTGAAGAAGCTTCAAATCGTTCGCGGGAGCAGATGGACTGCTGGCCGTGAACCACGCGCTGACATATAACTCCAGGGCAAAAAATACAAATCGTTTTAAGCCAGACATTTCACGAGTTGTAAGTCTGAACTGATGGGAAAGCAGCAGGATTTTTAATGAATAAATTACTTTTGCCATCCAACGTGCTCGGTGAAGTGCTCCAGGTCGCCGAAACCTAAAGTTAGGTAAATTACCTCCAAGGATTGTAATCGACAACTCCAAGAATTCACGGTAATCATCCCTCGGCTGATGTTTTGTCAGATATAGATTCCAGCAAGCGATCAGTTCTTCTCGATTCTCATTCAGACTCGATGGAAGGTCTGACAGGGTCTTGTACTTATCTTGGCAAATTGTATTCCACGTCTCTTTGAAGCGGAAGAATAGGAGGATATCTGGACCAGATGATGGTCCCATGCATTCCATGTACGCCTTCTCAACGACAAGTTCTAGGATGTGATGGCGACATGCAAGGTATAAGAGTCGGCGGCCGAGTTTCTGTTCCAAAATTACGCATGCCCCAGACAAGTAACCAGTATTTGAAGCTGTAGTGTCGAAGCTCATAGCTGATACCTTTTCTGACACATTCCATTCTTTGAGCGCAGCATGTACCACCGAGGCGATGACCTCACCCGTTCCTGATGTCAGCTTAGGTACACCCAAGAGCTTCTCGGTATCAACTCCGGTTACGAAAATGGCTAGTCGGTCACACCGACCACCTTCATCGTCTGGTAGAATTTTTCCGTCCCAGTGAACAGTGAGCACTTCGTTGGGTGTATCAAATGTATCAAAATAAAAAATATTACCTTAGATATCTTAAAAGAATCGGGAGAGAACTTCTAAGCGTTGTTTTCAGTCAGGCAGTCGTATGCAAAATGAACTTGAAGCACCAAAAGCTGATCATCCAAAGATTGATACACATCATATTATTTAACGATTTATTTATGAAAATTTTAATTTAATGAAGTAAATTAATCGATTTGCATAATCTATAGTATGAAATAAAGGAAACAATTCTATTAAATTATATAATACACTTGCATTCTCGAAACATTTTTGTTTTTGAAGCGTTGTCGAAACTCGTTCATTCTTGAAATTTCTTCCGCGCGACAGTTTCATTCATGTGACTCGAAGCACCCCTAAATGCTTCCCGAATTCTATGAGATTTCGTCTACGGTGTTTCCTCATAGGGTGGCAGCATTGGACAAATGGCCGGCAAATTTTTTTGAATTTCAAATTTTATCCCTATAAGAAGTTGTCACCCTAATATATATATATATATATATATATATATATATATATATATATATATATATATATATATATATTAGGGTGGTCCTTAAAAATAGACTTTTGAATTGTCACGCTCCCAACCCGAGAAAAGATTGTACTCCTACTAAAGACACTTACGAAGAATTTTTGTGAACCTACTTCTAGTATAAGGAGTCGCGCAAAGCCGTTGCACTTCCCAACAAAAGAGCCCAAGTTTGTCCTGGTGCGTTGGTGTGTTCGGTTCTGTCGGAAACTGAATTCTTGTTTTTTCATGTAGCGGTTAATGAACGTGTTGAAGTTAAAACATTACATATGTTACTTATTTTATGAATGTCATTATTTATAGTTACTTTTATTACAATTAGTTCAATGAACATACTGTAACCAAGAAATATATAAACATTTAAAAAATTAAAATACATTCTTCCACTTATTAATAGTGATGAACATTTCGTAAACCTAAGTCATCATTTATTAATTTCATAATTATATAATGGCACCATAGTCTGCATGTATGATATTTACTTAATCGAAAGTACATCACTAACAAGTCACGTGTAAATTCAGTAAGCATTCCATTCTCATGGTAAAGTGAATATTTGCGGATTATCATGGGAGTTTTGTTTATGTTGTGGATGTATTAATATCAACAATTATGAGTCGGAGATCATTATTTGGTTATTGACTTTTATTGTGTGAGTTATCTAATCGGAATTTTTATTCATTTCAGCGTTATTAAGTAGTTTTCACAACGTCAAAGATTAAACCTAACACTTGAGCGCCCCCATTTCTAATGGAGCACTGGCAAAACAAACTTATAGGGGCAAAATTGCCTTCGAATGGTGAAGTGTTATCAGTATTCCTTCATCTTCACCAAAATGAAAAAAGAACTGTAAAAGATAGTTTGAAAGAGGTACTTCTGGACGTAGAAAAGTTTTGGAATCGAGCGCGAATTCCTATCAAACGCAGAGACCACTCAATGGAAAAGTTAAATAAATTATTTGTTAAGTGGCAGACACTAAAGAAAGGCATGAAGAGGAGGTCAGAAACGCAGATTAAGAAAGAAGAGGAATTCACGAGAGAATCAAAAAACCTTTTTGATATTGCTCATGAAAACGCACTTGCCATGATAAAACTTTCTGAAGATCGAGCTTTCTTGTTGGCTCAAAGAGAACCTGGTCGCAAAGGATCTATGGCTGGGATTCATATGGTCCTTGTTCGGAAGGAGGAAGCGGCTATCAAGCGGAGGCTCAAATATGTGGAATATCAGGCTGCTGTGGCTTCCCGGGACAAAGCGAAAACCTCAACTGCACATTTGGAAAGCTCTTCCAGTGAAAATAACAGTAGTGTTTCCAGTGATGCCGAGGAATCGGGTACAGAGAAGGAAGAATTCGGTGCAGTAGCAGGTGGTTCTTCACATCCAAAGCGTCGACGTGCAACGAACGCTATCATGACTCCTAATCTAGCATCAACCCTTGATCGCACGAATGTTAGTGATCGTTCAGCAGCCTTCGTGTTGGCAGCTACTGCACAGGGACTTGGTCATGACGTATCGGAGCTAGTTATTAACCGTTCTAGTATGAGGCGGTATAGACAGCAGCATTGCTCTTTAACGGCTCAACACATAATGGAAGAGTTCAACACTGACTGTCCTATCATTGTTCATTGGGATGGAAAAATTCTCCCGGACCTCACTGGTCAAGCCAACGTCCATCGTCTCCCTGTCTTAGTCTCCAACAAAGACACGTGTCAGCTCCTTGGTGTTCCAAAACTCTCTTCCGGAGCAGGAGAAGAGCAATCTCAAGCTATTGTGAACCAGCTCCAAAAGTGGGGGCTTGAGCAGTCCGTTGTTGGCATGAGTTTTGACACTACCGCTTCAAATACTGGCCATCGCGCAGGAACTTGCGTTCTCCTCGAGCAAAAACTAGGGAAAAACCTCCTGCATTTTCCATGCCGTCATCATATTATGGAATTGGTGTTTGGAGCTGTTTTCGGGTCTTATTTTGGAGCACCTTCTGGCCCTCAAGTACCTTTATTCATGCGCTTCAAGAAGTTTTGGCCTCAAATTGATCAGTCCAGATATAAGATGGCTGCAGATGACATCGACAACGAAGAGAAGAGGTCATTAACTTCTTTTGCTTGCAAGATGCTACAGGAAGGAACAGTTCGAGATGATTACAAAGAATTCCTGGAGCTGGCACTTCTTTTCTTGGGCCATAACTGTTGGGATGGAAAATAAATTCGTTTTAACACTCCAGGAGCTATGCATCACGCCCGATGGCTGGCTAAGGTTCTCTACTCCATCAAGGTATGGTTGTTTCAGAGTCAATTTCAACTAACTACCAAAGAAGAAAGGGCCCTAAACGAAATTTCTTTCTTTGCTGTCCGAATTTACATGAGAGCATGGTTTTGTGCTTCTGTTTCTGTATCTGCTCCGCATGAAGACCTTATTCTCCTTAAGAAACTTCAAAGATACCCAAATAAGATCATCGCAGAAGCTGCCATTAGAAAATTCGGCTCACATCTCTGGTATCTGTCAGAGGAAATGCTGCCCCTTGCATTATTCGACGAAGACGTTCTTGTAAGCGTTAAGCGTGAGATGGTTCAGGCCATGAGGACCAAAGAAGGAAGTGATGATTGTCCAAAGCGGATCGAGCTTCCACATAATGCTCAGGTCAGCCTTGTTGGCTTAACATCGAAAAACTCAGTTAAGTTTTTCAGAAGTTTGGACATTTCAGACGAATTCCTTAATGAAGATCCTGTATTCTGGACTGTTCATGATAGTTACAAATATGCATGTAGCATTGTGAAAGGTATAAAAGTTGATAATGCTGAACGAGCAGTGGCCCTCATTGAACAGTTTAATTGCCGATTAACTCACGACGAGGAGCAACTGCAGTATCTGATGCAGGTTGTCGCTAATCATCGTCAAAAATATCCTGACAGCAGAAAATGCACACTCGAGTCCAATATTCAATAACACTTTTTTTGTAATATGAAAAATATGTTGCTTTGGTTTCTTGTAACATTAAAAATATTTTGTTTTTATTTCTTGTAATATGAAGAATATATTGTTTTCGCTTATCGTGTTTTGGGATGTTATGTTTTTTTGGAAAGAACACTTAGTTTTATGATCCTACTTTACATGGAGATTTATTTAAATTTTGGTAGCATATTTGAGATACCGCGAAGATTATTTATGTTTGTTTTCTTAAAGTATTCATCATGTATATTGTTTTATTAGTCATCCTTTATTTTAGTTTCCGTTTGATAAAATTTTTAAAAATTACCCAGGAAATACAAAACCTTATTAAGCCTGCGCAACCCCTAAATATTCTCTAAAATAGAAGAAACTCTATGAGATAAGTTCATTCATTCAAGAGTACCTAATTATGGATTAGGAGCCTGGAAAATTTGATATCGAAATTTTTTTATATTTGTAAGAACCACCCTAATATATATATATATATATATATATATATATAACTTCAGCTAAGCTTTCTCCGGAATTGTTCATTCTGACGAAGGTCAAGCTTGTCACTCCATCTTAGACCTACAGTTTAACGTGGAATCCGAACCACGCCCGACCAGCAGCCCAGCGTCTTAACCACTAGGCTACCCAGGGTAAAAAATTTATCTACCAACCAATTTTGTTTTATTGTGTGGAAGGATGAACAGCTGGGTTTTGCTGCGCGCCGCCTGCCGTCACTGGGTCTCGATCCCGAGGCCGATGGATTTGTGGTCAGCGACGCTAACCACTACACCACCGAGGCGCATACACACACACACAAACTCAGCATGGTCCCCTGAGAAACTTATATGTTAAACACAGACCGTGCATGGAACAAGGAACTCTTCTGAGAAATTACATCCACTATAGTTCGAATAAGTAATGATAAATGACAAATACTATAGTTTTTTCTTTTTCATGATGGAAAGCCCAACGTGGGCACCGGGTTACTCGCAAAGCAGATAGGATCCAGCTTTGGGACAGGATCTAGGCCCTAGATCCTGTCCCAAAGCTGGATCCTATCTGCTTTGCGAGTAACCCGGTGTCCACGTTGGGCTTTCCATCATGAAAAAGAAAAAAACTATAGTATTTGTCATTTATCATTACTTATTCGAAGTTTCGAACTATAGTGGATGTAATTTCCCAGAAGAGTTCCTTGTTCCATGCACAGTCTGTGCTTAACATATACAGTGTGTCCGTAAAGTCATGGTGGGATTTTAAATAGCTATATTATTGCAACGAAACATGATAATGAGATGAAAAAAAGGCAAATTGAAGAACAACTCTAAAAGAATAACTTTATTTAACGTAGTTCGATATGGGCTCCTCTGGTAGCCCTGCAGACATCTAGGCGGTGATTCATTTCCAGCCACACACGCCCAAGAACATCAGGAGTGACGGATGCGATAGCTTTCGTGATTCGCTCGTGCAAGTGATGAATATCCCTAATGGGTACACTGTACACGCTTTGCTTGACGTAACCCCACAAATAAAAGTCCAAAGGTGTCAGGTCCGGAGAGCGTGGAGGCCATGGCTTCCATCCTCCTCTTCCTATCCATCTCTGTGGAAATTTTTCATTAAGGAATTCTCGAACAACGTTGGCATAGTGCGGAGGAGCACCATCTTGCTGAAAGATGACATTATTGTCAATAAATTGGGGTACTGCAAAATGTTCCAACATAGCGAGGTAGTTGTGTGACGTCACAGTGGGTTCCGCGAAGAAAAATGGGCCAATCACTCGATCTCGTGCTAGAGCACACCACACATTAACTTTCGGGCTATTACGCTCATGTTCAACATAGGCATGTGGACAGCCTAGACTAACTACGAGATAAAGGTTAAGCTTAGCCTAGACTAACTACAAGATACAACTTTGAGAGTTGTTCTTAAATTTGGCATTGTTTCATCTCATTATCATGTTTCGTTGCAATAATATATCTATTTAAAATCCCACCATGAATTTACGGACACACATCACCGCCTAGATGTCTGCAGGGCTACCAGAGGAGCCCATATCGAACTACGTTAAATAAAGTTATTCTTTTAGAGTTGTTCTTCAATTTGCCTTTTTTTCATCTCATTATCATGTTTCGTTGCAATAATATAGCTATTTAAAATCCCACCATGACTTTACGGACACACTATATACAGGGTGTCCCAGAATTAACTATCTATTTCAATGAAATCGGACAAATTTAATAAAAACTGACATAATTTTGTGTTTATTACTAAATTATGATACAAAAACAAATAGATTTATAAATCATAAGTCAAAACTTTATTGAGAAGTTTCACTTGAATGTGATAAGCCTTTTTCATCAATGTCGAACGCAAGATTCTATGAACTGTTGTCTTGGATATGTTGAGTCTTCGACCGGCCTCCCTAACCGAAGTTGTTGGTTCATCCTCAAACAATTGTCGTACCTGTTCGGTACTGTTACATGCTGTCCTTGGGCGTCCTCTTCCCACCTCGTCGTGTACGGATCCAGTTCTTTTAAATTTGTTCACAAGTTCACGAATCGCTTTGTCTGTAGGACCGGTTCTGTGGAATCTTCTTGTAAATTTTTCTCTGATTTCATTACATTGCATTCCTTTTGTAGTGAATACTCTTATTTTAGTTTCAAGATAAATGTTAATTTTACCGTCTTGAATTTCGGAATAGTTATAAATTCATTTTAAATTAGTTACCCCATTATAATTCAATTGTGAACCACATTAATACTAATTTTATGTATACTATATTATTTTATTGTATGTAAACATAATTAATTATATATCACAATTGTCAGTTAATTATTTATATTCAAATATTTATTTTAATCTAATACCATGTCCATTTTGCAAATAAATAATAGAAATCCAACGGTTATATTTTCCACCTTTGGTACTGTCGCAGTTTCGCCTAACGGACTCAATACGGCTAGTGAGATAATCACTGGTTGGCACTTAACTAGCGGCAGTGCTTATGGCTACATCATCCAGGTTAACCTATACCGGATAGATGCGCTACGGTCCCAAGCCGTAGCTTGCCTAGGCCAACGACGACGACGTTAACCAACAATTGGTGACCCCGGAGCTGGATTACCCCTTTTACCCGAACGACTAGGATTAGACTGTAACGTCGTTCGTGCCCATCACCCCCTTCACCCGAACGACTAGGACTAGACTGTAACGTCGTTCGTGCCCATCACCCCCTTCACCCGAGCGACTAGGACCAGACTGTAATGTCGCTCGTGCCCTCTGCCCCTCACCCCTGCCCGTGCGCTCTGTGCCTGCGCTCGTCTCAACCTCCACTCCTTCGTTGGGAACTTGTCGTCTTGCTTGTACGTTAGCAAGCATAAGAGAAGATGCCTGACGACGCTGGTGCCATCTCCCACTTGAGCGTAAAGCTCCCCGTCTTCTGGCCGGGTGATCCATTTATTTGGTTCCACCAAGTGGAATCACAATTCAACTTGGGAAGGATCACCACTAGCAGGACGAAATACGATCATGTTTTGTCCTCTCTACCAGCGAGCATCATCTCTGAAGTCCGTGACGTCATCGTATCTCCTTCCACGAGTGAGGACCCGTACAACGATCTGAAGTCTGCCATCCTGCGCCGCACCACTGTCTCCGAGCGTGAGAAACTACATCAGTTAATCTCAAAAGAAGAACTTGGAGACCGTAAGCCCACTCAAATGCTGAGGGCTATGCAGTGCGCTCTAGGCGAACGCGCACAAACCTTCGATAAGGACATCTTTAGACAGTTGTTCTTGCAGAAACTTCCTCCATCAGCTCAGCGTGTCTTGGCCACTATGGATCCTGCTACTCCAGTTGATAAACTAGCAGAAACTGCCGACAAAGTAGTAGAGATTGACACAGCTCCGGTCAACAACGTGAACACACAATCGGAACTGGAGTTGAAAGTGGAAGAGTTAAGTCAACAACTCAACCACGTTTGTTCTCTGCTACAAAATCAACGGCAAAGAAGCCATTCTCGGTCAAGATTTACGAAGAGGCATCGTTCGAGTTCCGGGAAGATCTGCTTCTACCACTCGAAATTTGGAAAGAAGGCTAGGAAGTGCATCTCCCCTTGCAATTTTTCGTCGGAAAACCCCAGCAGCGAGTCCTAATGGCGTCTAGTACTCGCACTGCCAACCTGTTATTCATAAAGGACAGGAACTCTGGTGTCAATTTCTTGGTCGATACCGGAGCGTCAGTCAGTGTATTCCCTCAAAAATCTGGTCATACGCACTCGGAATCTCCGCCTCTATACGCTGCTAACGGTTCACGCATACCCACGTACGGTACTCAGTCGCGTGAACTAAACTTGGGCCTTCACCGATCCTTCAAGTGGATTTTCATCTGTGCTCAAGTGCGGCATCCCATAATCGGCGCTGACTTCCTCCAGCATTTCAAACTCCTGGTGGATCTTGACAAGCGACGCTTATGCGACCAGGCCACACTGCTTTCTGTTCTTGCCAAACAGGTTGCCCTTCCGGACGCCTCGAACTCTGCACTTTCCCTCGTTCCCCCTAATTCCATGTACCAGTGCCTTTTCCAGCGATATCCAGGAATTCTTCAACCAATGCAGATGGGTGATACCATTAAGCACACTTACCCATCACATTACAACAAAAGGTCCCCCTGTGTTTGCAAAACCCAGACGTCTTGCCCCGGACAAACTGAAAGCTGCCAAATCGGAATTCCAGCTTATGATGGATCTTGGGATAATAAGACCTTCCAAAAGCAGTTGGTCCTCTCCCCTACACCTGGTCCAGAAGAAGTCAGGAGACTGGAGACCATGTGGGGATTACCGATTTTTGAATTCGACAACCATCCCGGACCGATATCCGGTACCAAATGTCCAAGACTTTACTTCTCTTCTCCACGGCAAATCTATCTTCAGTAAAATAGATCTCGTTAAGGCTTTCCACCACATTCCCGTAGAGCCTTCGGATATTCCCAAGACTGCAGTTTGTACACCATTTGGGTTATTCGAATTTTTGAAGATGCCGTTCGGGCTACGGAATGCTGCGCAAACCTTTCAGAGGTTTATAGATGAGGTCACCAGAGGCTTAGACTTTGTTTATGCCTACATCGATGATTTGCTTGTGGCCAGCTCAACGGAAGAGGAACATAAGGAACATCTTTCACTCCTCTTTCAACGCTTAGAACAATACGGTGTTACTATTAATGCATCTAAGTGTGTGTTTGCACAGCCAACCTTGGAATTTCTTGGTCACACGATTTCGCAGCACGGAATTACCCCCCTTCAGGACAAGTGTGAAGTGATAAAAAATTACCCAATGCCAAATAATCAGCGTGAGTTACGTCGGTTTCTAGGTTTGGTAAATTATTACCACAAGTTCATTAAAAACTGTGCTAGTGTTCTTGCTCCTCTACACGCTATGATCACACACAAACGCAAGGTAACGAAATTGTTATGGTGTAGCGATAGTTTACAGGCGTTCGACAATGCCAAAAATGCTATCAATAGTGCATTGTCTCTGTCATTTCCTATCAGTGATGCCCCCCTAACTCTGACGGTCGATGCCTCAGATGTTGCGATCGGTGGAGTGTTGGAACAAACCATTAACGGTCAACAAGCACCCATCGCGTTTTACTCGAAAAAGCTGCAGCCAGCCCAAACGCGTTATAGTGCTTTCGGACGTGAACTTCTTGCTATTTACTTAAACGTGAAGCATTTTCAACATTTCCTTGAAGGCCGAGATTTTTGTGTTTTTACCGACCACAAACCTTTGGTCACTGTCTTCAATAAAAACAGCTGTAACCACTCTCCAGAGTCATCAGGCAACTCGATTATATCTCGCAATTTACCACAGATATCCGCCACATCAAAGGTGTCTTGAACACTCCAGCGGATGCACTTTCAAGAATAGAGATTACTTCTGTTACCCTCAGCTCTACACTGTGGAATGCTATTGCACAGGATCAAGATAAGGATACGGAACTACAAGACCTGCTCAGAGAAGACTCCACTCACTCACTTTCCCTCAAGAAAATGAGTATGCCAGGATTGTCTGTGCCCCTCTATTGCGACGTATCAACAGCTGCTATTCGCCCTTATGTCCCTCCATGTCACAGAAAAGCAGTCTTCACGGATCTTCATAAGCCCTCCCATCCTGGTATCCGTGCTTCGCAACACCTGGTTACCTCTCGCTTTGTTTGGCCCTCGATGCGGAAGGATGTCAAACATTGGACCAAAACGTGCCTTGCCTGCCAGCGTGCCAAAGTCCAAAGGCACACCAGGTCCCCCTTTGACGCATTCCCGCCCCCATCCAGCGATTTGAGGTAATTCATGTAGACATTGTTGGCCCTCTTCCAGTGATTCAAGGCCAACGTTATCTGCTCACCTGTCTCGACCGCTTTTCCAGATGGCCTGAAGCCATCCCACTTCCTGATATCCAAGCGGAAACTGTTGCAAGAGCCTTTCTTCATGGATGGGTATCAAGATTTGGATTGCCGACAAAAGTCATCACTGACCAAGGTCGCCAATTTGAGTCTTCGCTTTGGAAGAAGTTTACCAGCTTGTTGGGTACAGTACATGCGCATACCTGTGCGTATCATCCGCAAGCTAACGGCCTCGTCGAACGCTTCCATCGCCAGCTGAAGTCATCCTTATGTGTCACGAAGACTCCCATTGGATGGATAAGCTTCCACTCGTTTTGCTTGGTATTCGCTCTGCATTTAAGAGTGATCTGAAGACTACAGCGGCTGAACTAGTCTATGGAACAACACTGCGGCTACCAGGTGGCTACTTCACTGCAGGGGATAAGTCATGCGATCCTACGGAATTCGCTCAAACACTTTCCTCTCACATGCAGTCCCTTCAGCCTGTTCCCCCTCGATTGACTAGCCAACAGAACATCTTTGTTTCCCCAGCCCTCCAATCTTGCACCCACGTTTTCGTTCGTGTACCTCTCCCAAAACGGCCTCTCCAATGTCCATATGACGGGCCCTATGAAGTTCTCCGACGTACGCGTAAATCATTCCTCATCCAGCGCGGTTCCAAGGTCGACAAGGTTTCTATCGATCGTCTTAAGCCTGCGTTTTTGGAATCAACCTTAAGTGAGGTACAAGTAGCTACCAAAAAGGTTCAGCGGAAATCTGTGTCGTTCGGAACTCTTTGAACTTCCTCTCTGGTGGGGGAGTGTGTAGTGAATACTCTTATTTTAGTTTCAAGATAAATGTTAATTTTACCGTCTTGAATTTCGGAATAGTTATAAATTCATTTTAAATTAGTTACCCCATTATAATTCAATTGTGAACCACATTAATACTAATTTTATGTATACTATATTATTTTATTGTATGTAAACATAATTAATTATATATCACAATTGTCAGTTAATTATTTATATTCAAATATTTATTTTAATCTATACCATGTCCATTTTGCAAATAAATAATAGAAATCCAACGGTTATATTTTCCACCTTTGGTACTGTCGCAGTTTCGCCTAACGGACTCAATACGGCTAGTGAGATAATCACTGGTTGGCACTTAACTAGCGGCAGTGCTTATGGCTACATCATCCAGGTTAACCTATACCGGATAGATGCGCTACGGTCCCAAGCCGTAGCTTGCCTAGGCCAACGACGACGACGTTAACCAACACTTTGATACGGGATGTTACAACAAAGATGCGTTCTTGTGTATTCATTATTAATAGGGTTCTGAAAGAGAATGAAAATAAAACTATGAAAAACTATGAAAAAATTATGAAAATAAAATTATGAAAAAAATTTAGAAATTTATACATTTTTAACATATTAAACATGATAAACATAAATAAAAGTGTGTTTTTAAAAATTTTGTCCGATTTCATTGAAATAGATAGTTAATTCTGGGACACCCTGTATATAATATGAGCTTACCCAAAATGGACATGATCACAGATCAACGACAATGGATGGAATGACTAGACAAATCAACAGCAAGAGAAAAGTGGGCAGAAAGTAGTTGGTTGGTTGTCTATAGGGTGAATAATTTAACGGATAAATTTTGTGCATTTAAGGAACGGGGTCAGATTCTGGATCAATGAAAGAAAGCCACCCCCAAAAGTTTCTAGTAAACAATGCAACCCTAAAAAAATGATCAAGTAAACAATGCCACCCCGAAAATCACTAAAGTAAAAAATGTAAGTAAAAACACCTTCATGAGGAATTGTTTATTATTTATTACTGTATGCCCTTGATGATTGGTTAGGTTAAGTCATGATATTTTCATTTAAACTAACTAAAATATCACAACTTAACCCAACCTAACCTAAATAACCTACCTACTTAAATAACTTACAAAGCAATGAAGGAAACCACCCCCGAATTGTGTCAATGAAAGAAAGCCACCCCCGACCCGTTTGGGGGTGGCTTTCTTTCATTCATCCCAGATTCTTAATGTATAAAGATTCTGTGATTTTTGTGTCAAGTTCAGTAGATTGGGAAGATAGAACAGAGAAGTGATTAACGTTTATTGGATTGTCGGCTGATTCGCTGTGATTGCGAATAGCGGAATATTCTGGATTAGACAGCGGACAGCCAGTCCGATGGGAAGGGCCCCTATGCTTATCAATTCTCCGTTTTAGTTGCGGGCCTGACAAGCGAAGAGAGGCGTTCCTTATGACGACAGAAATTATAGATGGAGGAGGAATTACTATTAATAAATTTAAAAACATTGAGGAGAGGGCTTTCACAGGACACTAATGAGCCTGTTCATTTTGTCAATGGTATGACCAAGAAAATGAAGTTCAATATACATCTCTAATTTGGGAACAGTGGAAGCCAAATATTGAAGCGGAAAAGGGTTTCGAAGAAAACGGTTGAGAGAATTATCAAATAGATGTATTGGGTATATGCTTAAAGAATTGTTGGAGGTAACAGATCTCTCTATGGAATGGGAGTCAATCTGAGCAAATATGATAAGCTCGGTGTATTTTAAAACGAAATGGTATTGAAATGAAATAATTCGTTCCAAGGCGAGTAGTAGTCTTCTTCCTATAAACCGAAGTGAAAAAAAAACCATCTGGAGAGCGAGTGACTAGAACATCAAGGAATGATAGAGAGTTTTCGGTTTTTCTTTTTGGACCTTCCTTTGGCAACAGCATCCTAGCTCATCATCATGAGCGGATTTGGCTTCAAAATTGTACACCGCAGTTTCATCCTCTCGCGTACAAAGGATATGTTAATGATTGATATAATCAAGGAACAACGGTGCATGCTCTTTACATTTAAATATGATATAAGAAAGCAATCATTAACATATCCTTTGTACGCGAGAGGACGAAACTGCGGTGGACAATTTTGAAGCCAAATCTGCTCATGATGAGATAGGAAGCTGTTGGCAAAGGAAGGTCCAAGAGGAGAACCTATCGCCATGCCGTGAATTTGTTGGTAGAGAGTATTATCAACCGAAAGTTTCAGTAAACAAAGGGAGGATTTATTCTCCATTCCAAAGATATGGTGGTTAGTGGCAAAGAGATGGTCGGTGATTATATTACGGCATAAAATAGCCAGTGGAATGTAAGAACGGATAAATTCATCAAAAGCAAATTAATTTTTAACTGCATATTGGTTACGAGTAACGGAATCAAAAAATTGGAACCAAAAAGTTAGCCACTTTATAATTAGGGGAGTTTATAGTAGAGAGAATGGGACGTATTGGGAGACCTGTCTTATGAATATTTGGTAGGCCATATAACAATGGTTTTCAACCGGGGTGCCACTGACATTGGCCCATGGGTGCCGCAAAGATTGTTGCAGATTGTTGATTTTTCAACATTTTTAATTGAAGTTGCAATTGCAACGAGGTATCTTGTGAAAATATACACTTTCCTCAGGCTTCGTCCTTACAGATTCAATTTTATCCAATAATTCAACGATTAGCCACTTCTTCCCAGGAGGGCTTGTATGACATTTGGAAATAAAACAAAATTCACAATTTATTACTCCCATAAAGGAACGATATAGACTCTGTTTCAAGGTACGTGATGCTCACTTGGCAGGGTGGGGAGAACTGGCTGTTGAACAGGGGTAAACGCTAATTCACAGGGGTGCCGTGAAAGTAGATAGATAGCACTGGGGTGCCGCGAACCAGAAAAGGTTGGGAACCACTGCCATATAAGATACTGGGAGTAGTACCGGAGGTAAATCACTTGGTTATAATAATGTTAATATACTTTTGTTTTTTAAAAGACTAGAGGCGGTAATTAATTTTATATTCAAGTTTGATAATACGACAGTAGTTTGGGCGCAAAATGGGAGAGTACAATGCAATGTTGCAAAGGGGAGGGGAGATGTTGCAAGAGGTTATACAACAAAGGGGGAGGGGTCTTGCAACAAGTCAACGCTGCAAAGGGGGAAGGAGGGTTTTGCAACAAGGGGAGGGGTTATCCCCCAAGCTGCAATTAAGGGGGAGGGGAGCTTTGGGGGGAGAAGGGAGGATGACTTCCCCCCAAACGGGTAACCTTAACCTAAGAGAGGGAGAGAAAGGAGAAGGAGGAGGGTCTTTGGGGGAGTAGGTGGAACGTCCTTACCCCCCAAAGGAAAACCCTAACCTAAGCCTTAACCTAAGAAGGAGAGAGGAGAGAGTTCTTTATTCCACTGGTGATCGTCGCATAATGAGCGTCCAGGGGCCCAGCATCTGTTATATAGATGGTCGTGAGTTGCCAGATACCGATATATATTTTAATTATATTCAGGTGTACCTTATTAGGGTGAATTGCCAGATTGCACCATTATTTTCATTTTTTAGATGAGTTACCAGTTTCCCTATATAATTTAATTATGTTAAGGTGTACCTTATTAGGGTGAGTTGCCAGAAAGCGCTATTTATTTACTGATAGATGAGTTTCCAGAAGCCACTATTTAATTATTTATATATGCAGGGTTACCAGAGAGCACCATTTAATTTAATTACTTATTTATTAAAGGAAAAGACAGGAAAACGTTCTCCTTAATTGCTTTACTCTAAAGCCAAACCGAAAGTATCTATTTACTTTTGACAATCCTTTCTATATACCTTCTATATTTTTTTATAAAGAAAATTCCGCGAAATCAAAAAGAGGAATTCAAAAAGAGGAATCCTTTAGTAATTTATTTTCAAACTAATTTCAATTAAAATTAATTCGTACATTCATGCTAGTATATTTAATAACAGTAAAAGAGAAATGCACACAAAATAACAATATACACTTTAAACGCTGTGTATATATATATATATATATATATATATATATATATTAAATTACCAACTGTGGTGGATGTTATACTGCAGGTCTAAGGTGGAGTGAAAAACATAGATTACACTGGTATGCATCAATTTTGCTGTCAAGGGTTTCGTAAGTGATTCTTATAGAGTTTTTCCTGCTGATTTCGAATCTGCAATCCGTTTTTCTCAATCAGCTCAGGTTATCTGGCTATGGCCTCATAAGTAAAATAGAATTTTTCGTGATTTTGTCAAAGCGGAATTGGAACAGTAACATCTATCATCACTTGTTTCACTTGTATAATATCTTTTTTTACTTTTCAATGGCATATAGATAAAATATTTCATAATGAATAGAGCGTGTAAAAATGATCCCAATAGATTCTGCTACATATGTGGGACGGTTACCATGCCAAATAACCAGTCCCAAATCACTAAATTTGTGAAGACAATGTATAGAGCATACTTTGGAATTAAGCTAGGGGACCAGGACAAAAATTTCGCCCCTCATATGTGCTGCAAGACGTGCATTGAAAATTTAAGAAGATGGAGCAAAGGCAGAGCGAAATCTTTGCCTTTTGGAATTCCCATGATTTGGAGAGAAGGAAAGGATCACGTGACAGATTGCTATTTCTGCATGACAAACCTCCAAGGTGGGCTTATAAATTTATTTTTCTTAAATATTTTGAAATCCTCGTATGAAACTTGACATAATATTCACCATAATGTAATATTCACCATATATAGCATAATATTCACCATAATGGTAATCATACATTTACATATTGTTATAGAAAATACATTTACACATACATATTGTTATAGAAAATACATTTACACATACATATTGTTATACAAGTTACATTTACATATACAATGATTGTATATTTTCTTTCTTTTTCATTCATATTGTCCCCGAAGGGACAATATGAATGAAAAAGAAAGAAAATATACAGACTCCATCGACCTATTTCATATCTTACAGACTGCAGCCTTCCCTCACGAGCCGCCACTGTCTGAATGCTTCTTCTATTTCATATGCAAGTTTTATATCCATGTTTCTGTGTTTCTATTTTCAGGAGTTAACAAGAAGAATAAACACATTGTTGTATACCCTGACATTCCTTCTGCTATGAGACCTGTACCCCATGGTCCTGGAATTCCAATACCCGACCCACCTCAAACCCTGGACTTCGATGATTCTGATGATGAATCAATGACCAATGCCAATGACCAGTCCCAGTCGTATATACCTCAAAATACCGCTTCAAATGAGCCGAGGCCTCTCAATCAGGCCAAACTTAATGATCTTACCAGGGATTTAGGACTTTCCAAATTAGCTGCCGAGATTTTGGGCTCACGACTTCGAGAGGACAACTTGCTGGCTCCGGGAGCAACATTCTCCTGGTATAGGAAACGAGAGGAAGAATTCCGCAAGTTTTTTGCAGTGCACGAAAATACCTCTTCCTTAGTGTACTGCTGCAATGTTGAGGGGCTAATCGAATCCTTGGGCCTGCCATATAACGCATCAGAATGGAGGCTATTTATAGACTCGTCTAAACGAAGTTTGAAAGCAGTACTTCTCAACATTGGGAATAGGGTTGCATCAGTCCCTGTAGCACATTCCGTACAACTTACTGAGAGCTACGATAACATGAAAATTTTACTGGATGCTCTCGTATACGACCAACATAACTGGAGGATCTGTGGAGATTTGAAGGTAATACTAATATCATAAGTAAACTATTGCTATTGACTATGTTGTTTTCCCAAAGGTTATTTGAGAGCGTATAAGAACACTTAACTTCCCCACAGAAGTGATACAGTCCAATGCATAGATTTTTTTATCTGATAGAACAAATTCTCTAAATTCTTTAAATATTTTCATTTTTTTTCAGATTGTGGTATTTGTATTGGGAATGCAAGGGGGATACACGAAATACCCATGTTCCCTCTGCAAATGGGATAGCCGAGCGGATGAGAAGCACTATGCACAGCATGAATGGGCATCCAGAGAGAATTTTGAACCTGGGTCGCATAATGTCATTTCAGTGCCCCTTGTACCACCAACAAAAATTTTGCTCCCACCACTTCATATTAAGCTGGGCTTGATGAAAAATTTCATCAAATCAATGAATAAGAAGGGTTCAGCATTCCGATATCTCGAGAGTAAATTTCCTCATATATCTGATGCTAAACTAAATGCTGGGTTTTTTGATGGTCCTCAAATTCGAACTTTGATCAAGGATACTCAGTTCGAAAACGCAATGACTCCAACTGAGAAGAATGCCTGGCAGGCATTCAAATCAGTTGTCACTGATTTTCTTGGCAAGCGTAGAAGTCCAGAATACGAGTCCGTTGTCGAAAACTTGATGGAAGCTTTCAAAGGTCATGGGTCGCGCGCGGCCGCTGCATGTCCATAAAAATGCACTTTTTGTGGTCCCACTTGGACTATTTTCCTGAAAATTGTGGGGATTATAGTGAGGAACAGGGTGAACGATTTCACCAAGATATCAAAATAATGGAAGAGAGGTACCAGGGAAACTGGGATATCAATATGCTGGCGGACTATTGCTGGTGTTTGAAGCGAGACGTGCCCGAAGAAAAACACAGACGGAAAGTCAAAAAAACTTCATTCCTTCCTCAATAAACTTTTTTCCATATTCATTGTATGAATAAAAGTATTTATTCACACAATGTTTTCATTTTTCACGTGTTCTTATAATATTACTCGTATCTACAGTGTTTAAGCTAAAAAAATCAATAAATTTGGGGATAAAATTGGACTTATAATAAATGGCCAATAGAGAAAAAACCTGACCTGATTGAGGAAAACCAATGTCATTTTCGAATTGAACATGGTCGAATTATATAATATGAGTTGAAAAAAACCCTCACAGCAGACAAAAAAATTTCATATGCATACCAGTGTTATTGATTTTTATTTTAACCCCAAATTAATTATATATTTTTTATAAAGAAAATTCCGCGAATTCAAAGTTAATTAACTGTTAATTTTTATTAAAAACAAAGTAAAATACATTTACATTAAAATGACTTCGCTTCCCAACCAAAACAGAAGAGTGTAACTATTTTCGACCAAAAACTAAAAAGTTCACATTGGAATGTGGTTTGACCTACATTTCGGCGATTTTGCTTCTCTGTTACTGTGTATTAAATTTATTTTTCTATTTTATTTTTATTTGCATGAATGAAAAGCTTTATTATTATTATTATTATTATTATTATTATTATTATTATTACGATTATCATTATTATTATAGACATCTATACATTTTCTCAAAATTAACACACACGCGCGCACGCGCACACACACACACACACACACACACACACACGCACATACACACTTCGGGCGTACTCAACAAGTACTCAACAATTGGAATTGAATCAAATATATATATACAGGGCGTCCCAAAAAAATGTATACACACTTTAAATAATTATAAAGGCAGTGTTTATTAAAATACATTTCATTTTCAAAATGTAATAGAATCTACAGACATTATTTAATTGTTTTGTCAACGCCTGTTTTCAAACTGACGTCCGTTCTGGTCCAGGCACTGCTGATAACGCGAAGCAATGGAATCGCAAACATCACGAAACATTTCGTTTGGTATTTGTGTGCATTCTCGTTCAATGGCTGCTCTCAATTCAGCGACTGTTGCAGGTTTTATAGCGTAGACTTTGTCTTTTAAGTATCCCCATAAAAAAAAGTCTAGTGGTGTGAGGTCTGGTGAACGCGGAGGGTATTCTACGAAACCCCTTCGTCCAATCCACATCCACATCGTGCCAAGTACCACTCGCAATACTCCACTCTTCGGTCCGGATCATCTTCATTAATAGCATGGACTAATCTTGGAATGTAACTTTTCCATTGACAGCGCTTCAAAATGCGTTGGACAGACGATTCTGAAATTCCTACCTCACGACTCGCTTGCCGCACAGATTTTCTTGGACTTTGGTGATACGTTTCCAGTACTCTTTCTTGCTTTGTGGGGCTTGTCGATGTCCGTGGTCTTCCGGAACGCTTCTTGTGGACATTGTGAACAGTTCCATCGGCTTCAAACTTATCTCTAATTCGAGTGATGGTAAGTCGCGTTGGTGGATCTGTTTGAAACTCCCTCCTAAACTGTCTTTGCACTTCAACTGCGTTTTCACACTTCCAGTAGCATTTTAGAATGAATTTCCTTTGTTCAAAGCTTAGTCTGACTGCCATTATTAATTCTAATGGGTTTAACTTGGAAAGAAAGAAACATCAATTGAGCTATCAGCTGTTAAAGTGTGTATACATTTTTTGGGACGCCCTGTATATATATATATATATACACACATATATATATATATATATACATATATATATATATATATATATATATATATATATACACACACACATGTATATATGTTAACCCCCTCCATCTATGGCCTGGGTTGGTTCGAAGTCGACGGGGCTTTTGGTTAGGAGGCAGCAACGGATTTGTTACTTGCAGTAGTTTCTTCTATACTACTCCCCGAGTTCTTCTATAGTGGCTCGGAGGATTCTGAGAGGCTTATTAAATTTTCTGATGGTTCCCCCGATTCTTCTAGTAACGTATCGGGAGATTTTACTGACTAAGTTCTCTGAAGAGAGCACGGCTCGAAGGAGAAGATAAAGACTTTTTCTTACTGTAATTTACTGCTAAAATGTTACAGTCTAATTCAGAATGTACATGGAAGAAATTTTGTGGGTTTATATACCCATTTTCTGCTAACATCATCATTATTAAATGTTGAAAAGACTATTATTTTTGTATAATATTTGAAAATAAAGCAAACTTTTTTGCTGTGACAATGTTTAAACAGATAAACAGGATATAGGAAGAGGAAGCCATATTTTTATCTTAAACCGCGTATTTTCAGATTTGATGTTCTCATCCGCCGAGTTAATTAGAAGTGGAAATTGAAATGTGCATCTTTATACTAAGATATGCATATGAGCAAAAATTAAAGGTTTAAGATTTACAATTAAATGCTTAGGCAAGACATGATTTCCTTGCTTTTATAACGCAGAGCGAATGCATACAAAACGCGAATATTGAAAGAGCCAATCAGGATTCATTATCAAGCTAAATCTAAGAAAATGATTAAGAAATTTTGAAAAGAACAAGTCACCAATTATTTGGCAAAATAGGAAGCAACTCCAAAATTTATCCCAACGAAAAAATGATAATAAAAAATAATAATAATATCGCCGAGTGTACATTCCTAAATGGCGACATAATGTCGGGTCGTACATTGAGTACAATCCCAAGTACATCACTAAGTACATTGTAATTTTGGTTTATTACAACTATGATTATAATTACCAATTAATTCACATTCGCCTATTATTGTTAATTACCGTTTCATTAAAGTACATTAATTACATTATATTAAATTATTATTGTTATTTATAGTTTCATTAAAGTACATCAATTACATTATATTAAATTATTACAGTTAATTACAATTAAACAGTTAACTATAGTTTTTTTACAGTGTTTCATATTTATAGACAATTAGGATGTTAGGAGTATAACATAAAGTACATGGGCACATACGATATATATATATATAACATAACACACACAATAATGTTTTATAAATTAGAAGCAAGCAAGAGGAGATTTTCACCTCAGAAGCTCTCGCTTCCGCTGTGGTTAGCGGAATTCGAACAATTGCGTCAGCATGAACGAATATCTTGCGAGAACTGAAATAAAAGAAAAAGTAAAAAGAATACATGTGGACGTATTTACATGTACGTAACTATGTACGTAATCATGATCATCAGAGGACATGTACCAGTGCATATTACACACGTAAGTTGTGTGCGTAACATAGATGGACACGAGTAAACATGGACTGATAGGTTGATAGGGCATAGGTAGACAATAGGTAGCTGAATGAATAAGTAACAAAATTAATAAAGGATAACGGTCAAGGTAAGATATGGACGTATGGATGAATGTGGTTGAAATATTTGCACTACATAACACCAGACAGGACACAACATATAAATAATGACTTATAGAGAAAGAAGTTTTTATTATTTTTAAAGAATTTGCCATACATTGAATACGAAAGATATCCACATACTAAACACGTGATTCAGTATTCAAGGTATGGAAAACGTGAAGAGAATTAAGTCATTCTATGACGTCATAGTTTTTCAAATTATGCCATACGTCAATTCATAATTAATACGCCATAGTTATTTAATTCGTACGTACAGTACAAGTCATTATTGGGAGAACTTAGAGGAAACGAATTAGAGATACAGTAATGAAGGGTTTACAGCCATGATACAAGAGTGAGTGAAACTATTAATTAAATAAATATACTTATACAAGTATACAGTAAATATTAAGGAATTGGTACATTTGGGAAGAATTAAGTAAATGAATAAAGAAGTACAAACAAGGGTTCAAATCATACCACATGTAATGTGCATGCATAATCCAATAAAATTTAGGGATGAAGGTTAAATGCAAGACAACAATAATTAATTATCATAAAGTCTATAATAAATGGAAAATGGAGATATGGGTAATATTGTGATGGAAATGTTAAACGATCTGAACCGTCGATTGTCTTGTTTATAAGGGAATGAAATTAAGGGACATTCGCTTCTCACAACGAACCTCCAATGACACAAACATGGATACGACTCAACCATAGAAATGGTAGATAGCATGGTTGTGACTGCAAAAATAGAAAGTAAATCAAAATTTTATCCAAACTCGCGTTTGGCGATTTTGATTCTTATGTAAAAATGAATATTTGAATTATAAAGATTATATAGGAATTATTCATTGTTCATTTATATATATATATATATATATATATATATATATATATATATATATATATATATATATATATATATATATAGAGAGAGAGAGAGAGAGAGAGAGAGAGAGAGAGAGAGAGAGCGAGAGTTTTGTCAGGAATAGAAAGTGAGGACCACACACACACACACACACACACACACACACACACACACACACATATTATTGATTTTATTTCGAAATCACTGTTAAAAATGATAATTATCAGAAATCAACTTAAAGGGTTTGCATCAGTTTAACAGACAATCGGTCAGGCGCAGCGCTCAACCCAAATGATGCATAGAATTGTCCTAACTCTTGTATTATTATTATTCTTATTATTATTATTATTATTATTATTATTATTATTATTATTATCACGTGCGGCGATTTCACGAAGGTCAAGCTTATCCCCCCTCCTCTCGAGTTGGCCTGGTGATGTAGTGAGTTCACTCCTTTTACTCTTCACTTCACATACTGTAGGTACACCCCACTCATCGGGGCTTGTTCTGTACCATGCGTCTAATCTTCTTTTCTATTCCATGGAATTTTAGGTCCTCCCTTTTTTCCGTACCGTAAGAGTTGAAATTTCTCAGTGTTAAACTTCATATAAAAACCAAACGACTTCTCCTAAAACTTACTACATTATTACCCCCCTGTCCCATCCTTCATGCATTAAAAAAGTTCTACTTTATTGGTAACCTTCCATTAGCATCCCCCCCGAATTGTTCATTCTGACGAAGATCAAGCTTTTTACTCTGCCTTAGACCTTCAGTTTAACGTGGAATCCGAAGCACCAGTAACACAGCGTCTTAACCAGTAGGTCACCCAGGGTACCCATTTATCTACCAACTAATTGTGCGGAAGATGATCGTTTACCGTGCGCCGGCGGCCGTCACTGGGTCTCGAGCTCGGAGGAACTCTGAAACTATTCTTTTTATTATACTTCATTTTGAACAAAAATGACTAAATCCCGTTGTATCTCTACAAAAACATTCTGCGTGTAGAGAACTTCTAGGTTTCTTATTTTTCTACTGATCTTTATGTCATCGGATGTTACTGCGCTGTCTCTGGTAATGATCTATGTCAGGATTATGAAGAGTAGCTCCGCTAATACTGTTTCCTGTGGTACTGAGCTGAGGGGCTCTGATGAAGATATTCCTGTAATGACTTGCCGCCGCTCAAATTATGTCTATTTCCCTATCCAAAATGGGGAAAGTTGAGCATCGAGTAGGATGCTTGCAAATATTAGTGCAAAATATTGTCGTGACAGAGCGTGCAAGTGAACAACTCACTCATACACCTTGAGATGTGAGCATTGAAGATAAATCTACGGAGACAGTAAACCAATAAAGACACCATTAGTCGTGAAGGCGACCAATCAGTACTTCAATGTCCAAAGCGTGTGCCCGTTATATCGGTGTTACGATTGACCAGAACTGCACAGCATACAACAGGTGCGGCTGAACCAGGGAATTGTACAGAGAGAGCACAATCTCACTGTTTCCGAAATCGAAATCGCCTCCTGATATAACCCAACAGCTTCTGGACTTTCTTTTCCATCTCTACGCACTGTTTGGTAAACTTAAGGTCGCCGCTAATTAGCACACCCAAATCCTTTTCCAAATCAGTGGCCTCGATATTACTCCCCAACATGGAGTACTCCGACTTGGGATTGGCGTAGCCAATGTGCATGACCTTGCATTTACCCAAGTTAAACGGCATTTGCCATTTTTCGGACCACTCTCCTATCCTACGTAGGTCCGCAGAGAGAGAGAGAGAGAGAGAGAGAGAGAGAGAGAGAGAGAGAGAGAGAAGCGTGTAGTACTCGATTTCCAGACAATCAATGCGCCTGATTCGGATATCCGATAGTGGGTACGCAGGTTGGATGCCAAAATTGCAATTAATTTATTGTTTCATTTATGAAGTTTCGGAATATTACTCGGTATAAATACTTGCGGCACACACACACACACACACATACACAATGTTGCAAAAACACCGGGTGTTTTGTTCGATGATTTTTTTGTGTATCCTTTAGAAAATCGAATTATATATATAATTTATATATATATATATATATATATATATATATATACCTTTGAAAGGTTCCGTGCGATGATTCCTCATTTTGATTAAGGTCAAGCTTGTCACTCCACCTTAGAGCTACAGTTTAACGTTGAATCCGAACTATGCTCCAGCGCGGGCGGTCAGAAATTACAAAGTCATCGTCTGGACTCGATCTCTCAACCTCCCGATCAGCACCCAGCGTCTTAACCGCTAGGATACCGAGGATACCCCTTTATCTACCAACCAACCAGATATTTTCGTGCATTTTCACGAACTAAACACATTTTATTCACACTCCGGCGCACTGTTTGAGAGAAACTTGTGCCTATATTTTTCCTTTTTGCTTAGCAAACGATACTCGTCTCTAAATTCTATTAAAAACTCACGCAGGCCTTTTGCCACAACCTCACTACAAACCTCGTCATTATATATATTAATGTAGTGGTAAAAATACTTCAGATTCTCCATTATGACAAAATTTACATTCTCAGCCGTAGGGTACGAGTACTCGGTATGATGCAGCATGATAATAATACCGCTTGTCATACCCACTCATCAACAAGACTCACTAACCATAAACTTTGCTTCTCTTTTGTACGTTTTGTTTCTTCCACTTCACGGCATATGTGAGCTTTTATAAAGTTTAGTCCTACAACATAGTTCAATACATCGTCTGTACCACGAAATCCTACAATGCCCCTCGCCAGAATAGCCGTAGAGTATGTGTACCTCTTGTTTCTCAAGCTTCGCACGGTTCAATGTGGACTTAAAAGCATCAAAGGAGGGTAGAATAGGGAGTCTTTCAGTGTTCACCACATCTTCACACTTTACCGGATATCACTTCATAAGACTCGAGTACGCAATATTAAAGGTGGCCATCACTATTTTTCGTCTACGTGAGATTTCTTCAAATACACGTCTGAGATCCACGGCTTGCAGCGCTCAACTGAGCACGCATGTCCAGGTAGTAGCAGAAGTTACGTGACCGATCATACAGGGGTCGAAGCTTAGGACAGATAATTCAAATGAATGAATTTATTAATATCTTACCACTTGTTAATTTCTAGGAGAAAGAATAAGCGCGAGATAACCCATTATAAAAGTTACGCTAGGAATTCCTGGGGTCCTGGGGCACAATAGTACCCCGGGTAGAATTTAAGGGTTAAACTTACAAAAAAATCATAATAATTTTGATACTACAATTTCAAGGTTTTATGCACTTCTCTGTTCATAGTTAAACATAGGGGTAAGTTTTCTTCAAAACTGAGATTAAGCCATTTTAAAAGTTAAGCTTACATAATGTTTAGTTAACTTTAAACTGGCTTTTTGTTATGTATTAAAACTAATTACTCATTTGAGGTTTGATAGTTCTTCCTCTTTCGAGCTCTGTTATCTGAAAGCTCTTCACTCTGTGGTCCTTAAGGTTTTCAGGCCTATTTATTAATGTTGTCTTTTAAAGGATAGGACGTAGAAATGAATTCTTACTGTGATTACTTTATTCTCAAATGAAAGGAGTTAAGTTTTTTTAGAGGAGTATTGAGCTGGTGAAGGAGAGAGTAGGTCTTCTCTTACAATTCCCACTTTTATAGTATTCAATTCTTGAATGAAATCCTATCACTGCTAAAATTTTACATATAAGTTGTATGTCAGTTAGGCATTTGAACGAAACATTTTTGTAACACTGAATTCGATGTGTAACATTAGCGTAACTTCTCCAGATTGATTTACATAATGCTACTAGCTCTGGCTGATGAATTTATGTTAACACAAGAAATAACAGAAAACACAAGAAAAAACAACTGCATAGATTTGGTGTTCACAAAGAACAGCAACCTAATTGATAATGTAGAAATATCCCCAACTATAATATCGGATCAAAACATTATTGAAATAACAACCAATATAAAAGCAACAAGAAAGGAAAGAATGAACAACAGAAAGAAGCAAATTCGAAATTTTTAATTTTCACACCAAAGGTATAAATTGGGAAGATGTTGCATCCAGCATGGAAATAATACAGGGTGGGCCGTAAGTTTCCATACATAGGAAAAATAAACATTTTTTTATGGACAACCATTTTTATTTATATAATATGCTCTACATGGTTGCCATTGTTTTGAAAACACATTTCAATACGTGTTCCCCACTGTTGATGAACACGCATTAGCACAGTTGACGTTATGCTTGTAATGGCGTTGGTGATACGTTCCTTTAGATGATTTATGTCTCGTATCTTTTCCTGATACACCATGGCCTTCAAGTGCCCCCAAAGATAGAAATCAAGGGGGGTGAGATCTGGGGATCTGGGAGGCCACTCCACAGGACCACGCCGACCAATCCAAGCATCCGGAAACTGCTGATCCAAATACCGACGCACGTGAAGACCATAATGAGGTGGAGCTCCATCTTGCTGGAAGTAAACTGGGAAGTTACCTTCCTCGTTTAGCAGGGATGGGAAAATCTCTTCTTGCAACATGTTAAGATACCTTTCGGCATTAAGATTTCCACTGACAAAAATTGGTCCAATAATTCTGTCACCCCATATCCCGGCCCACACCATCACTTTACCGGCACCTTGCATCTTCGTCGGACTCAGCCAGTTAGGGTTAGCATTACTCCAATAACGTATGTTTTGCCGATTAACCTCTCCATTGACGTAAAAATTTGCTTCATCAGTAAACAAGATCTTACAAACGCATATTCTTAGGGATCTGAAACATAAAAACAAACGTTTAAATTTTCCTATGTATGGAAACTTACGGCCCACCCTGTAGATTGGAAATCCATCTTCGTGGCCAAGTCAACGGAAGAGATGATAATGACCTTAGAGGAGAAGACGCTGGAAATTGTGGAAAGACATGTCTCAAAAATAGAACAAAGGGGAAAGAGAAGCAGATTTGAGAGACAAAAGAGGTCATTCTTGAGGACCCCAACATACAGTGGACCGATACAGGTGAGATCATTGTGGAAGGAACAAAGGTACAGGGATCGAATATCGTAGACATACCAATATTATCTTAAGGAAATGTCTAATTCCTAACGTAGCTTAACTGAACCTAACCTAACTTACATTTCTTAGGATGAATTTCAAACTTAAACACATGAAATGAATGAATGAGGCAAACTCACAAAGAAGAAATGATTCCAAGTCCATTCGTGTATGCAGCAGTACACCTCGTCAGGGAATGGAGAAGGCAAGTAACGAAAATATATACATATGTATGATGCAACGAAACAGAGAAATAAAAGGAGATTAGTACATGGCTAACAAGCATTGATTAAAAACAAAAGCCATTTTAACAAGATATTGTTAATTTTATACATTCCATATTCTATTCCAATACTACTATGGAAAAAAAACCTTGGTTTAATTTTACTTGTTCTAATGCTAGCAGCAACAGAGAGGAGTTTTTCAGAAAGTGCCGCCGCCATCCACCTCCTGGTTCATATTTGTGCTCGGAATCGTGCAAATTCTGCTCTTCGAGTCGCCAAAATTTCCTTCATACGCCATGCGTGGTGGTGTTTCCAGGCTTTGTCAAAAATAAAGGAGATAGTCCCGAACTTACATACCTCTAACAAACGCCCTCCATTATAGCCTACTTTTTTATACAGGAAAGAAGGGCCAGGGGCGAATGTCCGCAACAAAGCCCCTCCCATTGAGGAAGAAGAAGATACCCAAAATCAAGGTCCAGGGTTTTAGAGATGCCTATATACTCTGCGTTTGAAAGAATTGAGGTCATAGACAGGTGGAAGGATGAATTAGGAAGAATGTTCCAGAGTTGATCGGTTGAGTAGATGAAAGATACAAAATAACAATATTCCTTAAGTTAGAGAGTTGGACAGAAAAAGAATGAGAATGTGTAGAAAGTCTGGTACTGCGTGCGCTTCTTAAAGAAGGAGGCATGCAATTGTAGTGTTCAGAAGAGCAATGTCTGATATAATAGCGATAGTAAAGAGAGAGTGAGGCAACATTGCGGCGAAGGGTGAGGGACTGAAGGCAGTCAGTAAGAGGGGGGAGTGATGAGACGAAAAGCCTTGATTCCACTCGTCAAGTACAGCTGTGTGGGTTGAACCATCCCACACATGAGAAGCGCACTCCATACAAGGGTGGACAAGAACCTTGTACAGAGACAGCAACTGAGTGAGGTGAAGAAACTGCAGAACAGGTACAACACACCTAACCTCTTAGAAACTGTTTTAGAAAGAGAGTATATGTGTTCTTTACAGGAAAGATCACAAGAGAAGGAAACATTAAGAATGTTAGAAATGGAGAAACTGAGTTTTTGAGGCATTGAAAGTCACGTGGTTTTCTCTGCCCCAGTCTGAGATAGCAGAAAGATCAGAGGTCAGGTGTACCACAGCCTTCCTACGCGAAGCACGGAGTGAATGTTGGGTGGGACGCTTTGTGAAACGGGTGGAGAAGTGAAGAGCGGAATCATCGACATAGGAGTGGATAGGGCAGGGAGTGCGACTTAATAGATCATTGATCAATAAAAGTTAGAGAGTGGTGACAGGACAGAACCTGAGGAACATCACTGTTAATAGCTTTAGGAGGAGAACAGTGGCCATCTACATCCGCATCTATAGATCGACCAGGAAGGAAATTAGAGAGGAAAGCACAGATAGAAGGATAGAAAACAAAGGATAGCAGTTTCGAAATTAAAGATTTGTGCCAGACTCTATCAAAAGCTTTTGATACGTATATCGCAATAACAAAGATTTCACCGAAATCCCAAAAAGAGGATGACCAAGAGTTAGAGAGATATGCAAGAAGATCGCCAGTAGAGCTTCCCTTGTAGAACCCATACTGACGATCTGAAAGAAGACTGTGAGAAGAGAGGTGATTAAGATTTCTCCTATTAAGGATGGATTAAAAAACATTACAAAGGCAAGAAATCAAAGCAGTTGGATGATAGTTGGAGGGTTGAGAGCGGTCACCCTTCTTTGGGACATACTGAATGAAAGCGAACTTGTAGGAAGGAAAAGCATCACATGAAAGACAAAGACGAAAGAGTTTACCTAGGCAGGGTGTCAGCACAGAAGGACAGTTCTTGAGAACAACAGGTGGGACACATCACGACGGTACGTCTTCCTGGAGTTGTGTCCAGATAGGTCAGAAAGAACATCACTGGAAGAGATTCTAATTTCAGACATAGTTATGTCGGAGGAATAGCACTGGAATCGTTCAGGGTTGATTGGAAGAGAAAGTTCGAGCGAAGGGTTAAAGAGTTCAGCTTTGTGAAAAGAAGGGATGGCAACTGAGCCAGATTGAAAAAGGGGAGGAGAGGAAGAAGATGTAAATTTGTTGGAGAGGTTCTTAGCTAGTCGCCAGAAATAATGAGAAGACTTAGAAGTGTATAGATTTCACAATTTTTCACATGGAGGAAATTTTGGCTACTCGAAGAACAGAAATGTCGCCGAAATGTGGGTCAAACCACATTCCAATGTGAACTTTTTAGTGTTTGGTCGAAAATAGTTATACTCTTCTGTCTTGGTTGGGAAGCGAAGTCATTTTAATGTAAATGTATTTTACTTTGTTTTTTATAAAAATTAACAGTTAATTAACTTTGAATTCGCGAGGAATTTTCTTTATAAAGAAATAATATAATTAATTTGAGATTAAAATAAAAATCAATAATCTATGTTTTTCACTCTACCTTAGACCTACAGTATAACATGGAAACATGGTACAGAATCTACGACTGTTGGTAATTTAATATATATATATATATATACACACACAGCGTTTAAAGTGTGTATTGTTATTTTGTGTGCATTTTTCTTTTACTGTTATTAAATATACTAGCATGAAAGTACGAATTAATTTTAATTGAAATTAGTTTGAAAATAAATGAATAAGGGATTCCTATTTTTGATTTCGCGGAATTTTCTTTAAAAAAAAATATAGAAGGTATATAGAAAGGATTGTCAAAAGTAAATAGATACTTTCGGTTTGGCTTTAGAGTAAAGCAATTAAGGAGAACGTTTTCCTGTCTCTTGCCTTTAATAAATAAGTAATTAAATTAAATGGTGCTGTCTGGTAATCCTACATATATAAATAATTAAATAGTGGCCTCTGGAAACTCATCTATCAATAAATAAATAGCGCTTTCTGGCAACTCACCCTAAGAAGGTACACCTTAACATAATTAAATTATATAAGGTATCTGGCAACTCATCTAAAAATTTAAAATAAATGGTGCACTCTGGCAACTCACCCTAATAAGATACACCTGAATATAATTAAAATATATATGGGTATCTGGCAACTCACGACCCTCTATATAACAGATGCTGGGCCCCTGGACGCTCATTATGCGATGATCACCAGTGGAATAAAGAACTCTCTCCTCTCTTCTTCTTAGGTTAAGGCTCAGGTTAGGGTTTCCCTTTGGGAGGTGTGGACATCCCAACTTCTCCCCCAAAGACCCTCCTCCTTCTCCTTTCTCTCCCTCTCTTAGGTTAAGGTTACCCCTTTGGGGGGAGTCATCCTCCCTTCTTCCCCAAAGCTCCCTCCTCCCTTAATTGAAGGTTGGGGGATAACCCCTCCTCCTTTGCAGCATTGACTTGTTGCAAGACTCCTCCCCCTTTGTTGCATAACATCTTGCAACACCCCTTTCCCCCATTTGGAACATTGCATTGCACTCTCCCATTTTGTGCCCACACTACTTACGACCATAAATATCAAAAACGGGTTTGATAAACCTAGAAGAATAGAAAAGAACATGGGGAAATTTATTCATATAAACAAGTCTATCAATAACAACAACACCCTTCACCTTGTCAGGTCTACAAATCACAACTGTTTTATCGGATGTTCTAAAATCTTTGCAGTCCGATATATATATATATATATATATACAGGGTGGGCCGTAAGTTTCCATACATAGGAAAAATAAACATTTTTTTATGGACAACCATTTTTATTTATATAATATGCTCTACATGGTTGCCATTGCTTTGAAAACACATTTCAATACGTGTTCCCCACTGTTGATGAACACGCATTAGCACAGTTGACGTTATGCTTGTAATGGCGTTGGTGATACGTTCCTTTAGATGATTTATGTCTCGTATCTTTTCCTGATACACCATGGCCTTCAAGTGCCCCCAAAGATAGAAATCAAGGGGGTGAGATCTGGGGATCTGGGAGGCCACTCCACAGGACCACGCCGACCAATCCAAGCATCCGGAAACTGCTGATCCAAATACCGACGCACGTGAAGACCATAATGAGGTGGAGCTCCATCTTGCTGGAAGTAAACTGGGAAGTTACCTTCCTCGTTTAGCAGGGATGGGAAAATCTCTTCTTGCAACATGTTAAGATACCTTTCGGCATTAAGATTTCCACTGACAAAAATTGGTCCAATAATTCTGTCACCCCATATCCCGGCCCACACCATCACTTTACCGGCACCTTGCATCTTCGTCGGACTCAGCCAGTTAGGGTTAGCATTACTCCAATAACGTATGTTTTGCCGATTAACCTCTCCATTGACGTAAAAATTTGCTTCATCAGTAAACAAGATCTTACAAACGCATATTCTTAGGGATCTGAAACATAAAAACAAACGTTTAAATTTTCCTATGTATGGAAACTTACGGCCCACCCTGTAGATTGGAAATCCATCTTCGTGGCCAAGTCAACGGAAGAGATGATAATGACCTTAGAGGAGAAGACGCTGGAAATTGTGGAAAGACATGTCTCAAAAATAGAACAAAGGGGAAAGAGAAGCAGATTTGAGAGACAAAAGAGGTCATTCTTGAGGACCCCAACATACAGTGGACCGATACAGGTGAGATCATTGTGGAAGGAACAAAGGTACAGGGATCGAATATCGTAGACATACCAATATTATCTTAAGGAAATGTCTAATTCCTAACGTAGCTTAACTGAACCTAACCTAACTTACATTTCTTAGGATGAATTTCAAACTTAAACACATGAAATGAATGAATGAGGCAAACTCACAAAGAAGAAATGATTCCAAGTCCATTCGTGTATGCAGCAGTACACCTCGTCAGGGAATGGAGAAGGCAAGTAACGAAAATATATACATATGTATGATGCAACGAAACAGAGAAATAAAAGGAGATTAGTACATGGCTAACAAGCATTGATTAAAAACAAAAGCCATTTTAACAAGATATTGTTAATTTTATACATTCCATATTCTATTCCAATACTACTATGGAAAAAAAACCTTGGTTTAATTTTACTTGTTCTAATGCTAGCAGCAACAGAGAGGAGTTTTTCAGAAAGTGCCGCCGCCATCCACCTCCTGGTTCATATTTGTGCTCGGAATCGTGCAAATTCTGCTCTTCGAGTCGCCAAAATTTCCTTCATACGCCATGCGTGGTGGTGTTTCCAGGCTTTGTCAAAAATAAAGGAGATAGTCCCGAACTTACATACCTCTAACAAACGCCCTCCATTATAGCCTACTTTTTTATACAGGAAAGAAGGGCCAGGGGCGAATGTCCGCAACAAAGCCCCTCCCATTGAGGAAGAAGAAGATACCCAAAATCAAGGTCCAGGGTTTTAGAGATGCCTATATACTCTGCGTTTGAAAGAATTGAGGTCATAGACAGGTGGAAGGATGAATTAGGAAGAATGTTCCAGAGTTGATCGGTTGAGTAGATGAAAGATACAAAATAACAATATTCCTTAAGTTAGAGAGTTGGACAGAAAAAGAATGAGAATGTGTAGAAAGTCTGGTACTGCGTGCGCTTCTTAAAGAAGGAGGCATGCAATTGTAGTGTTCAGAAGAGCAATGTCTGATATAATAGCGATAGTAAAGAGAGAGTGAGGCAACATTGCGGCGAAGGGTGAGGGACTGAAGGCAGTCAGTAAGAGGAGGGGGAGTGATGAGACGAAAAGCCTTGATTCCACTCGTCAAGTACAGCTGTGTGGGTTGAACCATCCCACACATGAGAAGCGCACTCCATACAAGGGTGGACAAGAACCTTGTACAGAGACAGCAACTGAGTGAGGTGAAGAAACTGCAGAACAGGTACAACACACCTAACCTCTTAGAAACTGTTTTAGAAAGAGAGTATATGTGTTCTTTACAGGAAAGATCACAAGAGAAGGAAACATTAAGAATGTTAGAAATGGAGAAACTGAGTTTTTGAGGCATTGAAAGTCACGTGGTTTTCTCTGCCCCAGTCTGAGATAGCAGAAAGATCAGAGGTCAGGTGTACCACAGCCTTCCTACGCGAAGCACGGAGTGAATGTTGGGTGGGACGCTTTGTGAAACGGGTGGAGAAGTGAAGAGCGGAATCATCGACATAGGAGTGGATAGGGCAGGGAGTGCGACTTAATAGATCATTGATCAATAAAAGTTAGAGAGTGGGTGACAGGACAGAACCTGAGGAACATCACTGTTAATAGCTTTAGGAGGAGAACAGTGGCCATCTACATCCGCATCTATAGATCGACCAGGAAGGAAATTAGAGAGGAAAGCACAGATAGAAGGATAGAAAACAAAGGATAGCAGTTTCGAAATTAAAGATTTGTGCCAGACTCTATCAAAAGCTTTTGATACGTATATCGCAATAACAAAGGTTTCACCGAAATCCCAAAAAGAGGATGACCAAGAGTTAGAGAGATATGCAAGAAGATCGCCAGTAGAGCTTCCCTTGTAGAACCCATACTGACGATCTGAAAGAAGACTGTGAGAAGAGAGGTGATTAAGATTTCTCCTATTAAGGATGGATTAAAAAACATTACAAAGGCAAGAAATCAAAGCAGTTGGATGATAGTTGGAGGGTTGAGAGCGGTCACCCTTCTTTGGGACATACTGAATGAAAGCGAACTTGTAGGAAGGAAAAGCATCACATGAAAGACAAAGACGAAAGAGTTTACCTAGGCAGGGTGTCAGCACAGAAGGACAGTTCTTGAGAACAACAGGTGGGACACATCACGACGGTACGTCTTCCTGGAGTTGTGTCCAGATAGGTCAGAAAGAACATCACTGGAAGAGATTCTAATTTCAGACATAGTTATGTCGGAGGAATAGCACTGGAATCGTTCAGGGTTGATTGGAAGAGAAAGTTCGAGCGAAGGGTTAAAGAGTTCAGCTTTGTGAAAAGAAGGGATGGCAACTGAGCCAGATTGAAAAAGGGGAGGAGAGGAAGAAGATGTAAATTTGTTGGAGAGGTTCTTAGCTAGTCGCCAGAAATAATGAGAAGACTTAGAAGTGTATAGATTTTCACAATTTTTCACATGGAGGAAATTTTGGCTACTCGAAGAACAGAAATGTCGCCGAAATGTGGGTCAAACCACATTCCAATGTGAACTTTTTAGTGTTTGGTCGAAAATAGTTATACTCTTCTGTCTTGGTTGGGAAGCGAAGTCATTTTAATGTAAATGTATTTTACTTTGTTTTTTATAAAAATTAACAGTTAATTAACTTTGAATTCGCGAGGAATTTTCTTTATAAAGAAATAATATAATTAATTTGAGATTAAAATAAAAATCAATAATCTATGTTTTTCACTCTACCTTAGACCTACAGTATAACATGGAAACATGGTACAGAATCTACGACTGTTGGTAATTTAATATATATATATATACACACACACACAGCGTTTAAAGTGTGTATTGTTATTTTGTGTGCATTTTTCTTTTACTGTTATTAAATATACTAGCATGAAAGTACGAATTAATTTTAATTGAAATTAGTTTGAAAATAAATGAATAAGGGATTCCTATTTTTGATTTCGCGGAATTTTCTTTAAAAAAAAATATAGAAGGTATATAGAAAGGATTGTCAAAAGTAAATAGATACTTTCGGTTTGGCTTTAGAGTAAAGCAATTAAGGAGAACGTTTTCCTGTCTCTTGCCTTTAATAAATAAGTAATTAAATTAAATGGTGCTGTCTGGTAATCCTACATATATAAATAATTAAATAGTGGCCTCTGGAAACTCATCTATCAATAAATAAATAGCGCTTTCTGGCAACTCACCCTAAGAAGGTACACCTTAACATAATTAAATTATATAAGGTATCTGGCAACTCATCTAAAAATTTAAAATAAATGGTGCACTCTGGCAACTCACCCTAATAAGATACACCTGAATATAATTAAAATATATATGGGTATCTGGCAACTCACGACCCTCTATATAACAGATGCTGGGCCCCTGGACGCTCATTATGCGATGATCACCAGTGGAATAAAGAACTCTCTCCTCTCTTCTTCTTAGGTTAAGGCTCAGGTTAGGGTTTCCCTTTGGGAGGTGTGGACATCCCAACTTCTCCCCCAAAGACCCTCCTCCTTCTCCTTTCTCTCCCTCTCTTAGGTTAAGGTTACCCCTTTGGGGGGAGGTCATCCTCCCTTCTTCCCCAAAGCTCCCTCCTCCCTTAATTGAAGGTTGGGGGATAACCCCTCCTCCTTTGCAGCATTGACTTGTTGCAAGACTCCTCCCCCTTTGTTGCATAACATCTTGCAACACCCCTTTCCCCCATTTGGAACATTGCATTGCACTCTCCCATTTTGTGCCCACACTACTTACGACCATAAATATCAAAAACGGGTTTGATAAACCTAGAAGAATAGAAAAGAACATGGGGAAATTTATTCATATAAACAAGTCTATCAATAACAACAACACCCTTCACCTTGTCAGGTCTACAAATCACAACTGTTTTATCGGATGTTCTAAAATCTTTGCAGTCCGATATATATATATATATATATACAGGGTGGGCCGTAAGTTTCCATACATAGGAAAAATAAACATTTTTTTATGGACAACCATTTTTATATTATATAATATGCTCTACATGGTTGCCATTGCTTTGAAAACACATTTCAATACGTGTTCCCCACTGTTGATGAACACGCATTAGCACAGTTGACGTTATGCTTGTAATGGCGTTGGTGATACGTTCCTTTAGATGATTTATGTCTCGTATCTTTTCCTGATACACCATGGCCTTCAAGTGCCCCCAAAGATAGAAATCAAGGGGGTGAGATCTGGGGATCTGGGAGGCCACTCCACAGGACCACGCCGACCAATCCAAGCATCCGGAAACTGCTGATCCAAATACCGACGCACGTGAAGACCATAATGAGGTGGAGCTCCATCTTGCTGGAAGTAAACTGGGAAGTTACCTTCCTCGTTTAGCAGGGATGGGAAAATCTCTTCTTGCAACATGTTAAGATACCTTTCGGCATTAAGATTTCCACTGACAAAAATTGGTCCAATAATTCTGTCACCCCATATCCCGGCCCACACCATCACTTTACCGGCACCTTGCATCTTCGTCGGACTCAGCCAGTTAGGGTTAGCATTACTCCAATAACGTATGTTTTGCCGATTAACCTCTCCATTGACGTAAAAATTTGCTTCATCAGTAAACAAGATCTTAGTTGAAAAGTTTGCATCCTCGTTCACTTTGGTTAATGCCCATTCACAGAATTCCATCCGTCTATCCGGGTCGTCTTCACTCAAATGCTGTGCCATATGCAATTTGTATGGATGCCATTTGTTTGCTTTCAAAATGCGCCTGATACTCGATCTGCTGACACCACTTTCTGCAGACAACCGTCGTGTACTTTTTCTGGGACTCCGTGTAAGCGCTGTAAGTATCGTAGCTGTTGTGTCTTCATCGGTGGCTGTACGTCTTGGACCACTTCGCGGTTGATCTGCAACATTTCCAGTTTTCTGAAACTTGTTAATAAGTTTTGCCACAGTGTCGTGTGTGATGTTCGTTCCATGTTGTCTGTTAAAGTTCATTGCAACCATGCGACTGCTTCCCGACCCAGCCATCAGTATGATTTCAATTCGTTGCTCTTTCGTCAAACTCAAACGCATATTCTTAGGGTATCTGAAACATAAAAACAAACGTTTAATTTTTCCTATGTATGGAAACTTACGGCCCACCCTGTATATATATATATATATATATATATATATATATATATATATATATATATATATATATAATAAAACGCAATCTCACAAGGAAAAAGAAAAATGATTCCAAGTCAGGGAATGAAGGGAGAAGGCGAAATGACCAAAATATATACAAGCGGGACAGAAAAACAAAAGGATTAGCACATGATTAACAAGAGTTGATTAGAGGCAAAAGGTATTTTAACAGGATATTATCAATTTTATACATTCCCGCACTGTTATTAAATTATTTTTAAAATGGATAAATGCACATTCTAGAATATTCCTTTCATTTATATCTCTGTTTTTAACGAGCGCTTTAGAACTGTTCCATTTGATACTATGATTACATCTATACATATGGTTAAACAATGCATTAGAATTATTTGCTGTTCTACACGCATATTTATGCTGTTTTACTCTAATATCTAACGTTTTACCCATTTGACCTATATATATTGAGTACATCCGATCGAATACACACAACCAACCACATTATCCGAGTTATTCTTTATTAGGCGTGATTTAAAAGTATTATTATATTTAAAGACTACATTGATACCAATTGCTTTAAGTAAAGTCAGAAGATATTGAAAATTTACATGGTAAAGTCGGCTAAGGATATTTTTACGCTCAAATTCCTTTACAGTTACATTATTATAATACCTATTCTTGGCTTTCCTTAGGCAGTTATCTAAAAATGAAATAGGATAACAAATTTAGTACCAACGTTCATGATATTTCATAACTCGGAATCTAAAAATTCAGGACTGACAACTCTCAATGTTCTAAGAAACATAGCAGAGAAAACAGAAGATTTAATCGAGGGATGATGGTCAGAATAAAAATGCACATAGGAGTTATTATTAGTAGGCTTACGATAAACTTCAAATTTGAACTGATTCAAGCATCTCCGAATATTTAGATCCAGAAAAGATAATCTGCCATCATTTTCTTTTTCAACCGTGAACTTAATAGATGGAACTAAATTGTTGAGCCTACCAAGAAATAAGTTAACATCCAAATTATTAGGCCGAAGGCATAAAAGGCAAAATTCTGCTTTCAAAAAATTCCATATATAAGTTAGCTAATACCGGTGAGAGGGGATTTCCCATCGCCAATCCAAACAACATAGCATAAAACTTATTTTCAATTATTGGTACTAAATTATGTTATCCTATTTCATTTTTACTTCTGAATACACGAAAGGCCTTGGAATCATTTTTCTTTTTCCTTGTGGGTTTGCATCATTCATTCATTTCACGTGTTTAATTGTGGAATTCATCATATATATATATATAAACTTTTACCTTATTGTGTTTGTCTTTTAAATGCTTTTGTATTACTGTCTTACTTTATAGTCTTGTTTTTAACTTTTATTTTCTCATTCAGTTTTTTACTGATAATGAAACTCACTCGGGGTCGAAAAATGAATGTTTGGCCAATCGTGTAGGTCTTATTCCATATTAGACTTCGGTTCCTTAAGAATGATTCTGCCGCCTATATGGGTTGATCAGGATAACGTAACTATTCACATTTTCGGTGATGTAGGTTCTTATATCATTATATTATAATGTATCATATATACTTTATTAAATTGATATTTAGATGCTATTTTGTGCATTAACGAAACCTATTTCAAATTTTAAGCACTCTACACTGCGCACCAACGAGACAAGGTGGATGTTAATATACGAGTTTGTTGAAAAATACACAGTTATGTCAATGTTTATCTTTCAAGATACTCTTCTAGCGTGAAATATTTTTAATAAATCTCTTTCGCTAAATTATAATGAAATTATAATATAGCAAAATAAAATTATAAAAATATTTCATAATTCCGTTATAAGTTTCTTTTTGTAGAGGCAAGGCCACGAACATGACCTCCGTGTGATAAAGGATCGACCCGCAAAACTCCTATACAAAGTTATTAGGTTATTATGGCTTAAGTTTTCATGTAAAGTTCGTCGATTTTTATTTCTTTACAACGATGGTAGCGAAAATGCAAGCCCTCAATTTCCAAAACGTTGTTGAAAGCGTATTATGAAAACGTATTATGAAAGCCGTCGTTCAGTTTGATTTCTTATAGTAAAAACGGATCAAGTAAAGATAAGCACCCCAAGCCTTCTTTAATTAGCCTTATAAGGAAGGCTAACTAACGAAAATATCACGACCTAACCTAACCGTAAAAACTATAAAACAACTAATACATAATATGATTCATGATTTGTTGTAGAACTTGTATATATTTCTCCGTCAAAATAGTTTACATATAAAGTACATTAATATGTCTGGAGACTTCTCATTTCTGGAGAAGGGGGGAGGGGGTTGAGTTCTATAAGGGGTGCTGAGAAACAAAATTTTATCCTATATTTTATATTTATTAATAATTATATGTATTACTAATAATAAAAGCAAGCATGTAGGTCATGATCCATTAATTTGGAGAGTTAATGCATATTTGCAGCTTTATTTCTCAGATATAAGGCATAAATCTGATATTCTCCGCCTTCATTCGTTATCTGTAGCATGAGCTATGAAGTCAGTAAGGAAATGGAACTGGTTTTTCTCTACGGAAGCAGTAGGGAAACGGAACTGGGTTTTCTTTTTTCGTTTTTATTTCATATTACTTGTCCGTTTTCTCATTGTATCAGTTGCTGGGAGACACTAGCACCGGACCTCCGGACTTAATAACCAATCATAAAAAAGGGGAGGTGTGTCATAAGGCTATTTCTCTAACGAAGGAAATTTCTTTGTTTTTAAGAATTTTATATTTTATGAACGAACTGCTTTCTACAGCTGTACCTAAGACCAATAACAATGCGGATTCTTTTCTGAAGGAAATTCGAATCTAAAAAATGAAAATGATCAAAGTAAAAAATACCCAACCACATCAAAAGCCCGTAGATGGAGGTTATATTGTTGAATATACCAAATCTGAGTAAACTTTCTGTCGAATTTAAGAGAACACTTTTAAATAAATTCTACCAATAAAATTTTACTTTACTGTAATATATAAGATTCATAACACAAAAAAGTCTTTCGTTAAAAAAGACTGTAAACTTGAAACTACCATTTTCTAAAACACTAAAAAACGTTTCTTGCCAATAAAATTCACATAATTCATGAAAATATAATTCAAAAAGAAGATTCGTAAAAGAAATACTAAAATCTTTAAAGGAGTTTTTAAATGATTTGATAACGAAAACGTTAAATAATAATGTTAAGGTAATATATGCAAATGAACAATGAATTTGAAACTTTCAAAAAGTCGTTATAAATGTCTTCAAACCTCTACATACGTTAAAATGAATGTCTTTCTCAAAATTGTATATTCTCTTAAGGATTTACAAGATTTTTGAGTGTAACACTAAGCTCTGAAGTTTAATAAAAACTTCGAAATTGGTGACATGTGTTTTACCGCTGTCTCCCAAGTTGAAAACATTTCATGAAGTTTATGTTTATGACTGGGATCAGGTGATGTAAAGAGAGATAGTTTGTTTCACCCTAACTGGGTTTTCTTTACTTTTTCTCTCTCTCTCGTGTGCAAAGTAATTTCTACTTTGAATTTCGAGTGATTTTGCGAAGTTCTGAAAATATATATATATACATACTACCTTGGGTAGCCGAGTGGTTTAGACGCTGGATTGCTGATCGGGAGGTCATGAGATCGAGTCCGGGCGAGGGTTTTGTAAATTCTGACCGGCCGTGGTACGGAGTGGTTCGGATTCCACGTTAAAATTGTAGGTCTAAGGTGGAATGACCAGCTTGATCTTCGACAGAATGAACAATTCGGGTGGAAGCAAAAAACAAAGTGTGTATAACTATGTATATATATATATATATATATATATATGAAGCGTCGCGAGTACGAGGGGCGAAATCGCCAAACCAGTTTTGAGATAGACGCGTTTAAACTTTGTAACTACTGTATTGTGTATGAGGGACACATAGCGCAAATACACGCATTGAAAATAAAATAATTACATTTTGAGCGTATGAGGGGGGGGGGGGATTTGGTATACCAAGTTGTCTGTGGATGGGGGAGGGTTTAATTATCCATTCGTGGAAAAATTGCAAAATGGCCACTGTCTCTAACATTGCTCAATTAAAAGAAAAGATTTTGGAAGAATGGAATTCGCTACCACAAAATTTCATAAAAAGGGCAATTAATAACCGGCGCCAGCGTTTGGAGCTTTGTGTCCAAAAACGTGGTGGATATTTTGAGTATTTGATGTCATAATATAGACAATGAACAGGAGTATTTATTAACATGTATTATTATTTTGTATTTCTTTCTATAAAACTGAAATAAAATCTTAAAAGCAATAGCTTACTTTTTTCTGGGCAACCCGGTATATACACACACATATATATATATATATATATATATATATATATATATATATATATATATATATATATATATATATATATTTCTTATTTATTTTTTTGTTTGGGGATTATTTCATCTTCTTTTCTTTCCTTTTGAAGGATTTGATCCTTCGCATCTGGTAAAATTCTCACAAAATTTGTTCATTCCATTTACTTCAGCCAATAAGGAATTCGTTCATTTTGTTAATGATAAATAAAACCACATAGAAAATACGTTCATACTACACACACACACACACACACACACACATATATATATATATATATATAGTGTAGTGGTTAGCATCGCTGATTACGAATCCATCGGCCCCAGGTTCTATTCCCGTCGTGGGCAGGCGGCGCGCAGCTCTCTAAGCTGTTTATCTTTCTTTTGGCTGGTAGATAAATGGGTACCAGAAAATCGACCTAAAGGAGGCGGGATGCTGCAGAAGGGTTGAATACAAGTCGAGTCTAAACACTTGTTCAAAATCCCAAGGTTACATTAATGTTAATGTAACCTTGTAGATGTTCTGTACGTCGGTCTCTCTTGACACGTAGGTCAAGATGGCGCCCCCACCTCTAGACCTGGCCGAATGTAGGAGAGAGTTGCGGGTTTGAGTTCTCCATTTCACATAGCGAGGCACACCCGGCTCATCCGGAATAGTCTTGAACCAGGCGTCTAATCTTCTTCTCAAGACTTCTACTTTGACATCAGTGGTGTTTCTGATGTTTCTGAGTAGTTGGTTAAATAGTCTTGGCCCTCTGACAAGAAGATATTTTCTTTCAGAAATGTGGCTGTCCCTTGTCTGGCCTTTAGTTTGGGAACACAATACTTTTTACCTTTCTTATTTTCCAGTGTTGTTTGGGTGGTTACTAAAGTAGGTTCAGTTTGAAGTGAGATACTACGAGTAGTTTTTCTATTATTTTCACTGGTGTCAGAATTATATTCTTCACAGGAAAAATAGACGTCTCACTCAGGACGCTACCAGATGAGCCGGGTGTGCCTGACTATGTGTGATGAAGATTGCAAGAGAGCAACTCGATATTCCACCAGGCCAGGCCCAGAGGTGGAGCCACCAGCGTAACCTTCGTGTGAAGAGAGACGACGAATGTAGAGATAGGAATTTTCTGCTTCACCACCATCTGCTAGCGACAATTAGTCTACTGTACAGTAGGGTGGATCACTTTTCACTTTTTTTTAAAAATTATAGCTGGTCAAAGTTTTTCCCGTGCTTTGGTTCAGTGGAAGTACACTGACACCATTTTTACCAAAATCGATCAATATTTAGGGGTCGCGCATCGACCTTGAAAATTTCAATTTTGGAAATTTGGCCAAATTGACAATTTTTTACTGAATAAAGATAAATCATCAAATGACCATATTTTCTGAATCCTCTCAGTGAAAGAAATCCTCTCAGATACTTACCAAGTTGATAGGACAAGTGGTTTAGAAGTTATACTCACCTTGAGATAGCATTAAAATTTAAAATACCGTATTTGTCCCCGTACCTCCATATGCTGTCTGCCATTGTCTGCTTTTTAGGATAAGATAAAACGAATAAGGAAAGATCAAATGTATTTTGTATTAAAACGGTTTACCGATATCACTAAAGGCACTTACTCCGGTGCCCCTAACTAGGTTCAAAAACTGTATGAATCGTGGTTAGAACACACGTCATCTTAAGGCGTGCGCCATGTACTCTCTCTGCTAACTCCCTTTCCCTCTGCGCTACGTCATCTTGGCAAGTGACGACTTCTTGAAGTCACCGAGTTCTTTCCGGCTCTTTTCCACGAGCTGAAGAAGACCCTGCAGCTGTGACTCGTCTTTTGTGACAGTGTTCGCGTAATCTTCTATCAGTTTTATCCCTCTCTCTGCCACGTCGTTGGTAACTTTCAGATGCGAGATGACATTCTTCAGATCACAGTAGTTCTTATCTTGATCCCACTTATTCACCGGCAGAGTGAGCCACGTAGACGCGCACACCTGCAGGCCTGTGAACACGAACCACGATGACTCATCGATCAGGTCCGGAAGGCGCGTCGTGTCATCAACCGAGACGTTGTCATACGTGAAGTCCTCGGGCACAGCGAGGCGGCACAGCTTCTTTGCCATCTCGTGCTTCACAGTGTCTTCCACTTTGTCACTGCAGAGGGCGAAAACGACGGTCTGAGGCCTCAGATACCACAAGTGCCGCCTGATCACTGCCAGTGAAGCCTCTGCAATCTCGCGATCCACAGCCCTGTACTGCAGAAGACGCTGGTACAACACAAGGTCATTCAGCGGGGCATCAGCTGCGACAGGAGCCGCCAGCCAGGCAGGTGCGTAGAGGAGTGCAGTAAATAGTACCACTCTCTGAAGTTTCTGTACCAGCTCGTCGTCGAACTCCAGCTGACCGCTGAACATCAGGAGCTTCGTGTAGTAGATGATCTGAAACGAATACGCACTGTGATGTATAAATACCGATACCACTCCATATAAGTTTGTTTAATGGTAAATTATTTATCTTATTTTTTTCTGGTAGGGACTTCAAATGGCTGTTTGCAGAAGGCAATACAATATTTAACTTCAAAATAACCTTGGCCATCCACCTCGCATGATGGTAGGCTCCTGGGCGCATGAAGTGTGTGCCACGACGTGGCTGGGCCCCGAGTACCAGGAGTGTAATCTCCGCCACTTCTCGGTAGTCTTCTCTGACAAGACCAGAAGCGGTGCCGAGGAACTTGACTGCCTCATCTCGGAGCTCCATCAGCCACGTCACCTCCGCCAAATGCTCGATCTCCAGCTCGCGATAAGTCGAGAGGTCGAGCTTGTCCCACCTGAAAGGGGAGTTATGAAAATATTGCATGAAAACGACTGAAGTTTCCCTTTTCGACTGCTATTAACATCATTAGTAGAAGGACGCTGATATCTCAATTGCTCTGAAGGCAAAAAATCATTGGAGAAAACAAATGCGCCTTAGACTTGAAATTCACCTTCTCCTCAGATACTGGAACAAAGGTTCAGTTGGTGCTGTGGTTCTTCCAAACGCGGTGATGACCACTGCCCCCACGATGAGCTCCATAACGTGATGGCGACAGCCCAGCTGGAAGAGCGGTTTACCAAGCATGTTCTCCAGCCGGACCACCGCACCCTGCACCCTCCCCGTATTGGAGGAAGTTGTGTCGAAGCACAGTCCAATCACGTTGTTCTCGCATCCCCAGTCTTTGAGAGCACGAAAGGTCGCCTGGGCCTGGGACAGACCGGTGCCGTCAGCAACAGTCGGAACGGCCAGCAACTTTCCTTCTGTGCATTGGGGAGCTCCGGAGATGAGAATCGCCTGGCGGTGCTCCAATGATCCAAGAGAGTCCTGAAACGTATGTCATACATGCCAATCCATTATCGTCCACTGGAATATGTCAATCCACTGTCGTCACTGGAACATGTTAATTCACTGTCGTCCACGGTGAGGGCAAAACTGACCTTGATTACTTTACCGTCCCAGTGGACGACAGCATGCCTCGGAGATACGAAGGATTTCTGCACAGCTGTCGACACTTCACAACGATGTGCCACTCTTCCACGGCGAGACGTGTCCTTCGAGATACTGAATTTGTCCAGGTCTGCGGGCGGATCTGCCGAACGTAGGACTGCCGCCACGACACTTGCCACCTATGTGCGAAATTGAAAGGAAATTGACAAGGATGCGTATGGTTTTTATGTGACAAAATAATCACTAAATTTTCCGTCGTTACGTCTATTATATCTTTGTCAAGGAAAGATCATTACTGATATATACACACCTGATTATTGGACATCCGGAAGCGATCAGCCACTTCAATAACAGCCGGTGCATTGAGGATGCGGTGAGGAAGGCTGATTGATACAGTTGATTCTCTCGGCTGTCGGTATGGTGGTTCTAGCTGTGATTCGGAGTTGCTCGATGATCTGCTTTCTATAGATTCATCGTCGCTCTCAGCTTCGGTTCCTAATTTCGTTTTTGAGGTGCCTGGCTCATCACGAGATTGTTGTCTTGAGAGTTGCCGTTTTCTCTTGACAACGAACACTTTATCATTCCCACTCATTGTTGCCTGGCGCAGGCCCCGTTGATCCTCATAAAATTTAATATCTTCTTGTTTGTTGTTGTCTGAGAGCAGTCGACTTTTCTGTATCTCTTCAATAGCATCGGGAGCTCCGATGTCCCAGAGCTTGTTCAGATTTTCTGAAAACTTCTCCCTGCCTTTTCCCGCGTCACTGTCTCTCATCTTGCTCTTCTGCAGCGAGCGCCACTCTTCCCACAGTAACTCCAGTTTTCTTTCGCAGTTACGCCTCGTGATCGTCTTTATACGTGCCATGTTCCAAAATGCCAGAACATTGGCCACCGTGTCTTTTACGGCGGCCTTCCTGTCAGTAGTTTCCTGCTTGGCATAGAAGAAGTACTGGAGAACTTGATGGGTGGTTGGCAATTTGGCACCACCGATCGAGGAAGATGGCTGACCAATTAAGAAGACGTCCGTGGCTGACCTTAGAGAAGGTGGTGCTGTTGTTGCTGCTTTCTCTTTTCCAGAATAAGTAACTTTCAGAGTCTTCCCACTCCTGGTTGTTAACAGTTTATCCATTGTACTAAAGTCTAGACTTATCAAACAAGAATCAATTGACACAGTTGATCTGTAAAAAGCAAACTGTGATTAGTAAAAATATTGGTCATAGACATAGCGTGTGTGTGTAATTGGGATTTTAGGATGCGCCAGCTACTGATGCTATGATTACGTCCATAACGGGGGACAAATACGGTATTTTAAATTTTAATGTTATTTCTAGGTGAGTGTAACTTCTAAACCACTTGTCCGATCAACTTGGTAAGTATCTGAGAGGATTTCTTTCACTGAGAGGATTCAGAAAATATGGTCATTTGATGATTTATCTTTATTCAGTAAAAAATTGTCAATTTGGCCAAATTTCCAAAATTGAAATTTTCAAGGTCGATGCGCGACCCCTAAATATTGATCGATTTTGGTAAAAATGGTGTCAGTGTACTTCCACTGAACCAAATCATGGGAAAAACTTTGACCAGCTATAATTTTTAAAAAAAAGTGAAAAGTGATCCCTGAGTGTACAGTGTACACAGTATCCCTGTAAATATTCTCAATACAGTAGAGTGTTTAAGTGATTAGTGATTAACATAAATTCAAGAAGTTAAAACTTGAAACTAGTTGCAATGCGAACTGGACACGAATTATTGCGAGTTATTTATTCTACAATACAATAATATAAATTGTATTATTTTATTTCATACTGTACATGTTAATGTAACATTAATTTAACATTTTAATGAACGTTAATGTAATATTTTAATGTAACATTAATGTAACATTAATGTAACATTACAATACTGTACATCTATTTTAAATCATTTAATATATACTGTAGGTAAGATTCAAAGTGCTAAAGCTAAAAATACTTATATATACTATTTATATCAGATTGCAGGGGAGTGGGGGGGGGGGGGTAGAGGTTGAAGGAAACTCGAACAAACATTCTAGGTGGGGAAGGGTGCTTTCGTAAAAGGAATTTTTGCCTATCCGGCACTGGTCAACTGTGGTCAGGTCTGGCAGATGTCGGATAATAAATATTTTAATATATACGAGCATATATATATATATATATATATATATATATATATATATATATATTTGTTTTAGAACGCCCGCTGGGCCTTGCGCAGGAAAAGCCCCTCGAAACACATCGGGGACTGGGAGGGGTGGATGTGTTACTAAAACTTTCCCTAGTTCTCCCTTAATGTGTGTACTAAATTTGGTGCAGATTACCCTAGTCATAGGCGTTTAGGCGTATATAAACGAACATGGAACAGAGCTACTATCCCTTTTATATATATATATATGATGAAAAGAGGATGTCATTAGACGAAAGCGCTTGAGCACCATTCTGTGTTTGCTTTCCTTCGTGGTTCTTTTCATCATAAATATTTTTCACGTGTTACTTTCGTGAAATAATTTTCATATATATATATATATATATATATATATATATACACACACACAGTGTATATATATGATCAACTCAGAATGGTCCCGTGAGAAACTTTTATGTTACACACAGACCGTGCGTGGAACAAAGAACTCTTCTGGGAAATTAAATCCACTATAGTTCGAATAAGTAATGGTAAATGACAAATATTATAGTTTTTCATGATGGAAGGCCCAACGTGGGCAACGGGTTACTCGCAAAGAGGCCCCAAAATATAGCTTCCTTCACCATCTATCTGCCAAGCAGATAGGATCCTGTCCCAAAGCTGGGACCATGCACGGTTTGTGTGTAACATACAGTATATATATATATATATATATATATATATATATATGAAACGTCACTGAATCTGGAATATCTCACATGGGAGTTTTTTGTCTATTTATTTAAGAATATTGCCTGATGCGTAAACTTCAGAGAACAAAGCATATAAATCTATATTCTTAAGCATTATATATATATACATAAATTATGCAGATTATTCAAAATTCGTTTTCTCATGGGAATTTCTGAAAATTGAATAAAGTATACTATTTATAATTTCTTTTTTCACAAATATTTCTGTATTTACCAGTTTTTTGAGTAGATCTGTAAAAATATACGTCTGTTTTGTGATATTTTTCACAGACAGAAATAAATTTTACAGTTTACAGTTATCGTATATTTTGTCTTTAACAGTTGACTTCTATTAAAAGTAGTTGTTTTACGGAGTGAAAAGAAAGTTTGAACACCCTGTATTTACAGTATAAAATGTTCCATCAAAATAATTTGACCGTCTTCTTTTATGGTCAGTTCGATATCCTGAATTATTCCGTGAATCTTTCTTTACATTTTTGGGGGAGCTTATGTCGTGGGTTTGTCGCAATTCCGTTTCCCGTCAGTCAGCAAAATTAAGCGACATTGGGTCTGGGTAGTAGTTGGTTGGGTGACCTTCCTCTTGGTCCAGATGATATAGCGACCCGTGGTTTGTTCACCTTTGTTGCTTTATCTTTGTGTTACGAAGGAGGCTAAACAACCCCAAAATAACAACGATCTCCACTTATTTATTGCAAACGATGTCTGTTCTAGGTTATATATTAACATAGCCGGTGTGCAGAAAAAACCTAGTAGTTCTTGATCTATCCTTGTCAGTACTGTAGGCCACTCAGAATGTGTCCAGTTCAACAGACAGTCTGTTGAAGACCTGGGCAGTTCACGTACAGTTCCAGAAAAAAGTTCGCCTAGAATTTTTTCAAATATCATAAAAATTACTAATTAGTAATATTATGTTTTTCTTTGGATATTTTCTACCTTTTGGTGACAGTAATAAAATTTCAGAAACAAAATCCAATCATTACTGATTTTTGTTTTGTTTTTTGGAAATTTTGTGTTTCTCGGCAAACTTTTTTCTGAGACTTCGGTCCACTGAAAATAGGATTCTTTTTGTGCCACGTTTATATAATATATATATACGGACGGACAAGGAGATACGCGGAGGAAGCGTCACGTGATACCCTTCGGTCTTGGTATCCACTGTGACATCCTCTTGATAAATTTTACGCGGCCTGCTATTCTCTGTTTTACATCCGCATCATGGCTTCCAAGCATCCTTCTACATCGTCTGAAGGCCACCAACAAGTTAAGAAGAAGTTGAGTTGAAGCTGGAGGTGTGAGCGTCTGAAGAAGGACGAGGGTCAAGCATCAATAGCTCGCCAGCTCCGAGTCAATAAATTGAGCATTCGCACAATCAAGAAACAAGAGGAAAGCATAAGGAGGGCAATAACGGTGAAGAATTTGAGCAATGGTGTTAAATCTCTCAGTGGGGAGCAATTCATATGGATGGAGGATAAATAGAAAAACAGCATCCTCATCGATGGCAACATTATCCGCGAAAAGTCGATGCAACTGCAGGCAATCATAGAGCAGGAGCAGGGTACTCCAAGCAAGCTGTTCATCGCCTTATCTAGTTGGCTGAACCGCTTCAAAGGTCGTTATGAACCTCATTTTGTGACGACTCAAGGGGAGAGTGCCATCGCTGACCATGCTGCTGCTTTAGCCTATCCAGCAACGTGTGCTGATATCATCGAGAAGTGTGAATATGCTCTGCGACAGGTGTTCAATGGGGACGAGACGTGTCTATTCTGGATGCGTCTTCCCAAGAAGACCTTCCTAACGAAGTGGAAAAGACGGATTCTAGTTTTAAGGCCGGCAAGAACCACTTAACCCTTTTCTGCTTGAGTACAGGGTACTTCAAGCTGCCTCCTGTGCTAGTGTATCGTTCTCTGTCCCGTGTCCTCAAGAACATTACCCGTCTCCCTCTGGTATGGCGAACTAACAGTAAGGCGTGGACGACGTTAGCCATCGCCGACTGGTACCAGCACAACTTCATTCCGGCCGTGAAGGTGAACCTGAAGTCAAAGAATCGACACTGCCCCTAGACACCCAACCACCCTTAAATATACTGCTGACAATGATAACTTCCGCCTCGAGTTCGTCCCTCTTAGCATCACCTCTCTGCTGCAATCTTTCGACCAAGAAGCTTTCGCTCTCTTCTAGAGACTGCACAAAAGAAGGTTCTACGCTAGATGCTCCTATTTTCTGAAGGCAAATGGAGAAGAGTGTGTGATTTCTGGAATAAATTCAGTATCAGAAATGCCATCTACATCATCAATGGCTGCTGGGATAATGAGGTGCAGAATAACTTTTGGCCAGGAGTCATCTCCAACTTTGAGGGTCTCCCTGACGCTTAGGATTGCGAAGATTGTCCCTCGGGAAGGGTTTGGCGACCTGAAGGCAGACGACATCGAGGATCATCTTGAGAGTCATTGCAATATTCTGACCCCTGAGGAAGCCCTTCAGATGACTGAAGCAGCCACCGAAGCCGAGAGACGTAATGACGATGACTTAGCAACGCCTCCAACTGAGATGCCTTTATCAGCAATGAACAAGTTTGTAGAGTTCATGAATTCTGGCCTTGAAATTTGCTGGCAGTGACCCTTATTTCGAACTGGGTATCAGAGGCTATCCTTTACGCGAAGAAAGCCCGTAAAGTTTACCTGAAAGACATCGAGTCTCAGTCTCGCCAGAAGAAAATCACAGCCAACTTCGGTTCCGTTTAGTTTAATAAAAGTTTATCCTCATCCCTCGTCTTCATTATTTTTATTCAAATTTACAAAATTGTCATAAAAAAAATGATGGAATTTGGGTCCATTTTATTTTACGTACAAAATTCATCATCTTGGAACGTATCTACTTTTCCCATAAAAATGCTAACAAAATTCTACGCGATCCAAACCTACGTAGGGTCTCCAGGAACATATCGCTCAGTAGAAACGGTCGTCTACTATATATACACATACATACACAGTATATATATATATATTATTATATATATATATATATATATATATATATATATATATATATATATATAAACAAAATCTACTTCGATTATTTTTCCGTTTTAGGTTAGGTTAGGTTAAATTGTGACATTCACTCAATCTAATGATCTAGAACGTACTCTTCTGTCGGTTAGAATGGAATACAGTAATTAATTTTTGATCGAAAAGGTCAGATTAGATCAAATAAGATTTAATTAAATAAAAAATAAATAAAAGTAAGCACATCACCAACAAGATCCCGGTTCGACTTTGGACAGAAAGTCTTTTGGTAACGAGAACTGTCGATTCTGAAAAATTTGGTAAGTTGGGACGTGCTGGTAAAATCGGTTCTGTCAAGCGTGTTGTACACAGGCTAACGACATCTGAGCGACAAGACCAAACAATTGACAAGTTATTGTGGGTTAGTTTAACCCTTTAAGCCCTGAATTTTTTGTAGGGTTAAGTTATGAATGCGTGTAATTGAAACGTTAACAATTTGTACCTTTAGTCCTTAAAGGGTTAAGTTAGGTTAGGTTAAGTTAAGCTAGGTTATGTTGAGTTAGGTTAGGTTAGGTTACGGTAGGTTAGGATTGTTTGGTCCTGATCGACTACTGTAATTCAAATAAAAGTAGAGTCAAGTAAATTAGTATACCATAAAGTCGGGGGTTCGACTCCGATAGTGCTGGTAATAATAATCTGAGAGTTAGGGCAATGAGTCGCATTTGTTGTCCTGAGCGCTGTGTCAGTTTATTTTTTATACAGGAAAGTGGGGGACCAAGGACGAACGCCCGCAAAAACGCCCCCCACCCACCCCCATCTAAAGGAAGAAAAGAACCAAAATCAACGTCCAAAGTTTTCAAGATGGCTGGACACTCTGCGTATGAAAGATTGGAGATCATAGACAGGGGGGAAGATGGATTGAGGAAGATTGTTCCAGAGAGTTGACCGGTTGACAATGATTTTGTCTCAGGAAAAGTTTTACGTCATTATTATAGAGTTTTTAACGCTGATTACAAAAATGGTCTTATTATTTTCCTATCACGTATAGTTTTTGAGAAATTTCCGTTTTTTTGTGGCTAAACTATGCGTGATACGGTGTGTTGTTCCGTAATGTGCTGTGATGTTTGTCTTATTAAGTCGTGTGTATTGCTACTCTTATAGTATGTGTGAGGTTAATATTTTTTAATATTTTGTATAATATTAAATTAATTATATCCACTATACAATATTGTACATATTATACATATTATATACAATATACAATAATTGTATAATATTTTTTAAGATTTCATAGAAACTATGCGTGATACGCCAAAATGAATAACATTTTCGGAATCAGCAGCGTCGACTTCATATAGACCAGCTTCGTTTGTTGCTGAGACAGAATAAAAGTAAAAAATTTTTGTTCAGTGTTATTATACCATAAGATGTATGAGCAGTCGGGAAGGTTGTAAAAAATTCTATATTTATCCGAGAATCAGGAAAATAATGATGAGGATATACAAACGGACTCGTATTCTTACATATTCTGATCCTCACACGATATTACACGCAAAAATAAGCCTAAAATGTCATTCTGAAGCCCAAATGCGACAGGGTTTTTGCGGGCAACAATTTATTTTTAATCTATTTTTGCCCCTTTTGCTCGAGGATTCAATTTGGAAATTTTTTCCCCTCTTAAAGAAAAAACCAATAATACAAAGGAAGATTTTCAATTTATAATCCAATGGCTTTATCTAAATGGAATAATAAAGAGGGAACATTTGGCACTAATAGGCACCGAAGAGATCATAGCATGAAAAAAAACAAAAAAAACAAAAAAACCCGGACTGTATTTCTTTGCTTTTGTTTTTATTTTCTTACTTTACGTAAATGGATTGCAACATAAATGTTTCTTCAAAGAAGCCAAATTTGCAGACACAGAGAAAATAATTAAAGTGCCATCCACATCATGTTTTCCCTCGTGGCACCATTTAATGCCTGATGTTTACGCATCGAAACATCCATTATAGTGCTACTAGTTTTAGTTGAACAAAATGAAACTAGTGAAAATAAAAAGTATAAATTTATGTGTGTTGTGAGGCTGATGGAACTGTAATCTCATTTTGTCGCGAAGACGAAATACATTTAAACCATTTATTTTTTGTTTTTTGTTTTTGTTTTCAGCGATTTCACTTCCTCAAAATCCCTTGCTAATTTTTTTTTTTTTTTTTTTTACTTTTTACTTAAAAATAAATTTCATATTTTAGATCCAAAGTCGCCCCCTTTGAAAATGAGGTTATATAAATTGAACTTTTCATGGTGGAATGAGATTTTATATTCATATAAAATTAATTATTTTGATTTTGAAATACAAAATAATACATTACGAAGAATAAATCGCTGTAAGCCTTTGGTTCATATAGTTTACGAAGTATAACGTAGTATTTTTAAGTACAAGATTATAAATACGATAAAATTTTAAAAGAATTTCTTTTTTTTCCATGCAATTTAGAAGTAGATTAGAGTTGAAATGGATGCCAATACATTTAAGTGCATCGCCAAATGTTGAAATCCATCATTGCATGTAATGTAAATGCAATTACTATCATTTCAGAAACAGTGACAAATGGATTAAAATTCTGAACCTGATAGCCAAGTACGCCTTCTTCTCATTTCGATGCAGAGAAGGAAGAAGCGGAGGAGGGAAAGGGAAGAGTTGGGTTTAGGTCTCACCAACTTGTTAGGCCTAAGCTCCGCCGCGCCATCTTTTGACGCTTGGAGGAGTCGTATTTATAACAGATGATGCGGGTGCCCACTTACTTTTACTCTTACCTGGTAGCCGGCAATGTCAATTGTCAACCTATTCTGTCAATTTTTATACGGCTCCGGACTACATACGCCACCAGATCAGGTAATTAGCACAAACCAAGCTGACTGAAAATGTCAAACTTAGCGTATTTCAAACCTAACTTCTGTACTTGATTATTAATATCGGAGATTAGTTTTAAATATACGAGGTCTTCCGAGGAAGAAGTGGCTAAGCGACAAAAGTAAAAACTGCCAGAAAACGTAAGTTAAAAGTTGTACAAAATGTGAAAGTGGAATAACTTTTGAACTTTTGAAGATATTTCGACTAAAAAGTTAAAAAGTTAAAAAGTTATGTCACTTTCAAATTTGGTACAACTTTAACTGCGTTTTCTAGAGTTTTTTTTATTTTTGTCGCTTAGCCACTTCTTTCAAGGAGGGCCTTATATGTTAGTTACATATAATAACTAAAGTTTTACACTAGAATCACAAAAATTAGAAATGTATTTTAGTTGTAAAGGATGGAGATCAACGTTTATGCGCTATTTGCTTTTATTTGACTTTCGAAGGAAATCTATTCATTCCTTGAAGTTGGTCTCCAACATGAACTTTTTCTTTATAACATTTGCTATACTTATTTGAACTATCAATGTAAATTATTTCGTAGTATATATATATATATACAGTATATATATATATATATATATATATGCCAAACACAGACCGTGCATGGAACAAAGCACTCTTCTGGGAAATTACATCCACTATAGTTCGAATAAGTAATGATAAATGACAAATACTATAGTTTTTTCTTTTTCATGATGGAAAGCCCAACGTGGGCACCGGGTTACTCGCAAAGAGGCCCCAAAATATAGTTTCCCTCACCAGCTATCTGCAAAGCAGATAGGATCCAGCTTTGGGACAGGATCTAGGGTTTACAGCTTACACCTAGCCTACTACATTCAGAACCTCAATATACGCAAGAAACTCGTTGCATTCACGTCGGATTGAATACATCAAAGAAAAAGGGGGTAACTATTGTACTTTTAGGCAAAAAAAAACTATAGTATTTGTCATTTATCATTACTTATTCGAACTATAGTGGATGTAATTTTCCAGAAGAGTTCCTTGTTCCATGCACGGTCTGTGTTTAACATATAAGTTTCTCAGAGAACCATTGTGAGTTGTTGTGTGTATATATATATATATATATATATATATATATATATATATATATATTAAAAAATCTAGAAACATTTGTATTGTCGGAAAAAAGATATGTTAGTCTTGATTAGGTTAAGTTACAGTAGGCTCGGTTAGTTGAGATTTGGTTAGGTTAGGTTAGGCTAAATTAACGAGTACCCTACTACTCAAAGAGGTAATAGAACCCAACCTTCGCTCTCTCAGTTGCGTCCGAAACACTTCTTGGTTCGATGGCACAAAGGTTAGGTTAAGTTAAATTAGGTTAGGTTAGGTTAAATTAAGTTTAGGTAATTAGTTTTTTTAGATATATGGATTAAAAAAGTCGGTACCCCGCTTATATGGAAATGTACACACACACACACACACACACACACACACACACGTGTGTGTATGTGTGTATGTAATTACACTGTACAACAAATTTTCGGTTCAGAAAAAAAACGGGAATAACATTCGGTCATTCTTAATATTTCGAGTGTGCTGATTCCAAATCTGAAAATAGTTTTTTTCTATCACGTCACATTTTTTTGTAATGACTGCTTAAAATCTTCATACCAAAAAATAAGAATATATTGATAAACAGATAGGCTTTATCATATGGAACAGTTTAATTATTGCTATACTTCAACATATATGCACAAAATTAACATAAAACTCTCGTATTATACTGTTTTCAACTCATTATTTGTATTTATGCTGGCGTTTGTGTGATGCTTCTGGTTGGTCACGCTTTAAATTCCAGCCGAAATCGGCCAGCATAGCAGGACTCCATTTCCCTTTGTATCGGCTCTCCATTGTGGCTATATCCTGGTGGAATCTCTCCCCGTGTTCGTCGCTAACAGCAGATGCGTTTTCCGGAAAGAATGAGAGAGATGTGAATGCAAAAAATGAATTTTCAATGACACCTTACATCCGAGACATTGGTATGAGTTGATAAGTTGATCCACAAGTGCAGCATAGTTGTCGTATTTAGTCTTTCCTAGTAGACCGCTGCACACGTTTCTGAATGCACGCCAGGCTGCCAACTCAACCTCATCCATCACCGCTTCAAAGTGTTCGTCTAGCATGAGTTGGCGAATTTGAGGGCCGACGAATATGCCTTCTTTAATCTTAGCATCACTTATTTTTGGGAATTTTTCCTTTAGATATTTGAAGGCAGGCTTATCCTGTTTCAACGCCTTTGCAAATTGTTTCATCCGCCCTAGTTTTATGTGAAGTGGCGGCAAGATAACCTTTTCCTTTCGTACTAGTGGTTCGTGAATAACATTGTGAGATCCAGGTGAGGAATTGTCTCGCGGCGGCCATACTGAGCGTGTGTAGTGTTCAGACCTTGTTCGGCTATCCCACTTGCATAGGAAACACATGTATTTCGTATAGCCAGTTTGCAATCCATTGAGAATAGCCACAACCTTCAAATCTGCGCAGATAAGCCATTTATGTTCATTGTATTTTATACAGTCCAGAATAAAAGCAACATTGTCATACGTTTCTCTCAAGACGACTGAATGAGCGATCGGAACAGAAGGCATTGTGTTCCCATTGTGTAGCAGTACACCCTTAACACTGTACAGAGATGTATCAGTGAACAATCTCCACTGATTCGGTTCATAGCACAAACCCAGAACATTGAACAGACCATGTATATCAATGCAATAACAAAGATTGTTCTTCATTGTGATATATTCCTGCAAATCCAAGGAGCGCTTTCGGAATGCTGTAATTCGTACGTCTTCCGCCAGCAGATTCCATTCTTGCAGACGTGAGGCCAGCAGTTCACTTTGTTGCTTGATAAGTATTAAATCACGGACCAAATCATTGAGTTCAGGCTGCGTGATGAGATGTTGTTCTTTCTTGGACTCGACTTGAGCTTCATAGCATTTGCCGTCTGTTTCCGATTTGTCAGAGTCTGTGTTATCGGTCGGCATTTCAGCTGGAGGACGAGGGATGGGTATATCTGTGGAATGTTCCACAGACTATAGCCTTTTTCCCTTTTCTGTTGCAACCTGTAATGTGAGACAATAGACATTGTTGACTACTTAAGATAGCATAATTGTGTAATACATTATGCGGAGCAGGATATGCTAAAATGTGCTAAAAACACCAAATTTGACGTATATTTAGAAAAATAAAAGATTGAAACCTGTGATGTTCGTTAATTAAGCAGAAATAGCAATCAGTTGAATGGTCCAGCGGCTCTCTCCATACCATTGGGACACCGAATCCCAGACCAGAACCGGTGCTTTTGAACCATGCAGATAACGAGCTTGTACATCTCACACAGCAGATATGAGGCGCCCAGTGCTTGTCCTGGTCACCAACTTTGCATGCGAAGTATATTCATAAAGCTTTTTCACATAAGAAGTCAACTTCCTTATATACTGTTTTAACGTTAATGTTCCACAAATATAACAAAAACTGTCTGGCGAATTTTTGCACTCTCTAGGCATTGTAGCATAACATCAATAAAAACCTGTAAAATAAGAAAGTGATAGATCAATTTGCAATTTCACACAATATACTGTAGACGTTGTCGGTGAAATATACATAATTTGATAGCTGTTATTCAATAATATTCATTTATAGCACCAATTTATGATAAAATATGGCTAACAATTTTGTTTTAAATGATTGATGAAAGAAATTTTTCAGAAAATCAAAGTGGAAACACAGAGCCGAACACCACCACCACAGCATATGCACGACTGAACAAAATGTAAAAGATGCGTTCAGAGAACCAGTGGTTCTCAAAATGATACAATGAAATAGGGTCATTTTCATAAAATCGGTGGGTGATACAAATAAATGAGTGTTATTTTTGCAATCTACGCATATAATTAGCCATAAAAATGACGATCTCATTCCCGGTTTTTTTTTCACTGTTGTACAGTGTTGTTATTCTTTGTAGAAAATACAGTAATCCTAAAATAATTAATGATTTGTTTACAAATATTCATTCATGACGAATCTTACTTTTTAAAAGTCCTTTTTTTTTCAGGCTGGAGGTTGTTAAAAGATGAAAATAATTATTTTAAATAAATATTCTTTGTTTTACTTTTGTTTTTATCGCTTCTTTGATCCTTTCAGAAGGAAGTTTAATGAATACACACTTTAACGAACGGTGTTTATGTTTCTTTAGAGGACTTCGAACGACGGTTCAGGATCAACCCGCGGTCAACTTCTCCGCCGCATCACACCTCATTTGGGGGATTTGATGGATTAAAGCGTTGCTTTCTTCTCTCATCCCGCTCTCGTGGCCAGCTACGTATGGCTGGTCAGGGACTTTGCGCAAGAAACTCCAGTTGGTTCTTGAAATTATTCAAGTTGGTGTGCTAGAGGTTCCTCAGTTCTTTTGGCAGCGCGTTAAAGAGTTTTGGGCCTCATATTCTGAGGGTATTTTCTATTCTCGTTTTCATGGCCCCCTGCCCCACTCCAGCTGAGACAGTACGCAAACCACCTCTTCTCTCATTCCAATGTGTTTTCGCTATATTTCTGAAGTCTGGGACATATTCCTCGAATATTTTCCACATATACTCGTATATTATTGTGTATTGCTCGTATCTTCTTTGCAGGGAGTAGAGTTTCAAGAATTGCAGTCGTGACCAGTAGTCTTCAGCTTCCGTTTCCTCTATTTACTGTTTCCCTGCATATCTTTGGGTCGTCTGCTTTGAAACACGATGCGATAGTGTCTTTAGTATCTTTTTTTATGCAGGAAGGAGGGGCCAAGGGCGGATGCCAGCAAAAATGGCCTCCCACCCCCCCTATAGAGAAAGAAGAGAGCCGAAATCAAGGCCCAGGGTTTTGAGATACCTGGACACTCCGCATTTGAAAGATTGGAGGTCACGGACAGGGTAAAAGATGGATTGAGGAAGACTATTCCAGAGTTCACCGGTTGAGTAGATGAAAGATTGAAAATACTGATTAACCCTTGCGTTAGAGAGTTGGACAGAAAAGTTATGAGAATATACTGAAAGTCTGGTGTTGCGTGCTCTCCTTAAAGGAGGAGACATGCAGTTAGAGAGACCAGAAGAACAGTGTTCGTTATAATAGCGATAGTAAAGAGAGAGTGAGGCAACATTGCGGTGAGGAGAGAAGGATTGAAGATAGTCAGTAAGAGACAGGGAAATGATGAGACGAAAAGCCTTTGATTCCACACGGTCAAGTAGAGCTGCGTGGGTTGAGCCACCCCACAGATGAGAAGCTTACCCAATACAGGGGCGGATAAGACCTCTGTACAGAGACAGCAACTGAGTCGGGGTGAAGAAATTGCGGAGCAGGCACAACACACCTAACGTCTTAGAAGCTGTTTTGGAAAGAATGCAAACGTGATATTTTCAGGAAAGATCTGCATTAATGTGTATCATCATTATTATAAACAGCAAGAAGGGCTAATACTGTACCTTATGGGACAAAGCTGATGACTTCTGAGACTTCAGATTTAACCCCATTTACTAATATTCTTTGCGATCTTTGAGTCAGAAAATTAAATATCCACCATCCCGGTTTCTAGCAGTTCCTCTTTTCTGAAGTTTGTTTACTATAATCCAGTGATCACACTTCTCAAAAGCTTTAGCAAACTCGATATATATTGCATCTATATTTTGATTTCGACAGTTTTTCTAGTACTTTTTCTTGGTGGTCTAATAACTATGATAGGTATGATCTTCCAACCCTGAAGCCATGTTGGTTCGGGTTGAATAAATTCTTTTAGTGTTGGTAGTAAGTAGTTTTGCCTCTAATTACTCGTTCAAAGTATTTTATAAGGTTGGAGGTGATCGCTACTGGCCGATAGTTCTTAGGTATTGCTCTGTTACCTCCTTTAAATAAAAGAGCAATGTTCGCTTTCTTTAATGGGAGTGAAATTTGTCCTGGGTCGAGTGATTTTCTCCATAGTAAGTATAGTAGTTTGGCAATACTCTCTTTGCATTTCTTCATAAACATGGTACTCCATGTGTCTGGCACTGGTACTAAATTTTCTTTTGTTTATGAGAGCGCTTTAATTATGTCCCCTTCCAAGAATTCAAAATCCATTAAAATTCATTTATAGATTCATGTCTTCAGTGGTTTGTATCTATGTCAAAGAATTCATCTAGACTTTTTATTTTTTTTTAGTCTCAGGCTTAGGGGTGCTGAACGCAGAGTTCAATTGCTCCTTAAGTAAGTATATATACATATCGTCGCTTATGTCTTGAAAGGCCATAGCTTCCAAAAAGTCAATCGTTCAAGAAACAAGAAAAACTGTTTTGTTGCTCTGAAGGTCCCACTTGTCGCGCTTGATTCTGTAAAGTGCACGAGCTTTCTGCTTGGAGGAGAGCTAGGCCCTTTTGAGACAAGGTGCAGAACACGAAAACGAACCAATACTTCGATAAAAGCGTTTTTTTTTTCCAAATTTTCGAGCTAGGGGCTTTGAAGATATAAGCGACGATATATATATTTGAAATCGGAATTAGGCAAAGATAACCGCTTTCAGGGTTTTAAATTTTAGAATTTAGCCTCTTTTCGTTACATATACGTGTTATTTTTATCTTAGAATAAATAATTCTTATTTAGAAAGTAGCATCGACATTAATAAATGTACATTAACAGACGATGAGTCAACATTAGCCTATGCAATACTCTTTAACTTCGCCCACCCTGTATTTCATAGTATTACTATATTTTAACCTTATATAGGCTACAATAGGCCTATTTTTTCATATTTGTTGTAGTATGTGTCGCATATATTGTTGCATAAATTACTCACAATATCGTACATATTTTATCTTTTCTTAAGACATTAAGAAATATTTTTAACTTCAAAATTACTGTAAGTTATAATAAAATAATAAGAATCAGACACGAGGGCCAGAAAGTGCGCTAACTTCTCGGTTATTATTACCAGCACCATCAGGAGTCAAGCTCCCGACCACATTGTCTTCACTTCGCCTATCGGAAAACGGTATTATCCACAGAGCTAAGGGAGCTGGCTTTTAATGAAATAATTTTTATACGCTTAATAATTGATTCATAGCTTTAATTGAAATTATTGAATACAAACTTTAGTGGTACAGCTATTGGCATGGACATGAATTTTCTCTATACTCTAGAGGCGGCGGGCGGCGGCGGCGGCGGCGGCCCAGTGGTTCCCAACCGGTTTTGGCTTATGGCCCCCTTAGGAACCTTATTTTTTCCTGTGGCCCCCATAAGCATTATTTTCAGTAGGTAATATGCAGATTTAACTCTATTTTACAAAATAACATTTTCCTGTGGCCCCCTTCAAATGTGCCATGGCCCCCAGGGAGCCATATGGCCCCCGGTTGGGAAACACAGGGCCTGAGTCTAGACTAGAGTATATAAGAATTTCAATGACTATATGTAAAGAGATGAAGCATCAAAAGATAAGAAAAGTGGAATGTTTAGTGAAATTAAATCTTATCTGTAAATTCGTGAGATCCATAAGTAAACCCTATCGCATGATATATATATATATACACACACAGTATGTATGTATGCATGTGTATATATATAATATATATATAATATATATAATATATATATACAAGGATGAACAGGAAGACCTGTATGTATATCCTTCTTGGATCATTTTAACATATTGCTTCCCAAAGCATTCGGGAAGCAATATGTTAAAAAGAGAAAGGTTGGTTGGTTAGAAAGAGGTTGGTAATCTAGGAGATAACCTACCGACCGTAAACAAAGCTATAAATGTCCTAACCGGGCATTCCTCATATATTTAATGTAGGTTAACTGAATGCCCCGGTTAGGTCAACTGAATGCCCAGTTAGGTCAACTGTACGCCCTTGACGATTGGTTAGGTTAAGTCGTGATATTTTCGTTAGTTTTAATGAAAATATCACAACTTAACCTAAACAATCGTCAAGGACGTACAGTTGACCTAACCGGGCATTCAGTTAACCTACATTAAATATATAAAGAAAATGAAAGGATGCAAAAAGTTGCTACTCAACTCGTACTTGTGGCAAATGATGTGGCGTGACCGATTCTTGCGAAATCCATTTTTTACTTTGTGTGACCATATAGCGCAACAATTCTAATAAATTTACTTTCAATCTAATATTTTAACATGTTATGATTTACTTTTTATGCCTTTACTTTATTAAAGCGAACATTTTTTATTGTACTCCTTATCCTAAATATTGGGAAGCAATATGTTAAAGAGATATACACTGGGAAGCAATATGTTAAAGAGAGGTTCCTGGGAAGCAATATGTTAAAGTGATCCTCATTCTTATTTGGAAAATGGGACAGACGCAGACAGACGTTTCGGAAATAAATTTTCATCTTCAGTGCTACAAAAAGTACATTATTAAACTTTACAATGTTAAAAAGCTGTAATTTATTTGAAAAACAATTAAAAATTGTAAAATGTCTTAAAATAGGTAGATTAAGATGAAATAAAACAAGGGAACTTAGTTAGGTTATGTCGTCACTATGTATGAGTATATACCATCAGTATATATCATCGTATATATTAATATTTAAACTACTAAACTACACAGGTTATAAAACTCAAAATAAGCATTTAAAAACCTTGAACATTATCCTGTAATAACGAAGTCAAACACAGGAACGTAATCATTCAGAGTGGATTTAGTTTTTCGAATGTATGACGATTTTATAATGTGGAAATCAGCAAGTTGATTGTTATTAGCGGTGTTTATAATTTGAAAGGAGGAAGGGTGACTGGGATGGTCCGCAACAAGACAGTGGTTTATTATGGAAAATTTTGAAGTTTTATTTAAAGGACGTGAAGTACGATTGAAAATCCTCCGATGCTCGTCTATCTTAAGTTTGTATTCGGGGCAGGTGCTGCCAATATAATCCGCCTGACAACGACTACATTTAAAAGAATAAACGACGGATGAGATCAGAGCGTCGGGTAATTTTTATTTATGAAGAAAATAAGATTTGATACTGTGGAAATTTGTAAATATGAACCAGAAATCAATTTGAGGGTATAATGGTACAAGGAGGGTAAATAAGTCAGTCTGCAGATTCTGATTTAAATAATTACAAAAAAGAAATTTGAAATATTGAATGACCTTTGCAACAGTTGGAACACTATGATGAAATGATAAAAAATGGAGCAAATTTATCGTAAAATGCGCACTAAATTAAACTATGCAATTAACTTTGATATAATACGTAAATCACTGAATAAATTGGTACCTAATCCGGTGTAGGTAGACTTTCCACGCATTGAAGTAAAAAAATTATAATTTTGTTTAATGATGATAAAGTCCCAAAAAGGTAGGGAGTCGTGAAAAGAAAATTAAATCTTCACTCCTCAACACAAACTTCGACGCTTTAGATCTAGATAAAGTTATTTTTAATCTCTCTAAAAAGTTTTAAGCTATAACGAAAAAAAGGCTTCTTTCCTCAGTATTGGATTTTAAGTTCCCTAATTTGAAACTTTTTTTTAAGTATTTTGTTCCATTTGAAAATTTTTGCCACAAACTTAAACAATTACATATAAAAGATGTGTCCAGAATACGGTGTTTAAGAACCCAACTTTCCACTATCGCTAATAAGCATTTTCATAATTTAAAACCCTTTAAAGTTTCATCCTTTTTATTAAGTAAAAAGCGAACTAACTACCTTAAAAGATCTCTCAAAAGATGACTCCATTGTTATAATCCGTCCCGATAAAGGAAAAAGAATCGTCCTATTAAATAAAGACAATTACATTAATAAAGTAAGCAATATCCTATTCGACTCGCTAAAATTAAAAGAAATTGATTTAGATCCTTTGAATTAAATAGATTCCTTAAGAAATTCCTTCATAACTTTATAACTTAACTAACTCCTTTATATCTTTATAGCAATTTACATTTATCGGGATGTGCTCTCAGCATTCTTTATAGCCTTCCGAAAGTTCGCAAGAATAATGCCCCAATACGCCCTATATCTTCCGCACAGGTTACACATAATTATAAACCTGCTAAATTCTTAGTCCCATTTTTAACTGACCAAACAACTACTGAATAGAGTGTCCCTAATTCCTATGGTTTTGTTTAAGACAGTCTTTCTCTTAATAACGCCAACAATTTTCCCATGAGCAGTTTCGATGTAGAATCTCACTATACTACTATCTCTATAGAAGAAGTCCTTTATATGCTAATAGGGATAACTCTGATTTTTTTAACTTTACTAAACAAGAATTCTCTAAATTTTTTAATTTGGTAGTTACCGATATATTTTTCTTACTTAATGGACAGCTTCACAAACAGACTGATTCTTTGACTATGGGATTCACTCTTAATGCCATTTTAGCGCAAATATTTTCCTATGTCACCATGAACACTAACACCAACAACACTGTACCGCTTCTTTTAAACTTTATCTATATAGAAGATATATGGATGATACTTTTCATATCTTTTCAAACAGAAATTGTATATAGAACATTTTCTCACCTTAATTTTATTAACGAAAAACCTAACGATTCCCTACCTTTTTTTTTTTTGGACGCTAACATGACTAAGGAAAATAATAAATTTACTACTTTAGTATATAAAAAGCCTACCTTTTTTATGCAGGGAGGAGAGGCCAGGGGTGAATGCTCGCAAAAATGTTCCTATTCGGATAGAAGGGGAAGGAGATAGCCAAAATCAAGATCTAGAATTTTCGAGATGCTTGGACACTCCACATTTGCAAAATTGGAAATCATAGACAGGGGGAAAGATGGATTGAGGAAGATTGTTCCAGAATTGATTGGTTGAGTAAGTGAAAGATTGAGAATAATGATTAATCCTTGCGTTAGAGAGTTGAACAGAAGAGGGAATAGAATGTTTCGAAAGTCTGATACTGCAAGCTGTTCTTATAGGAGGAGGTGTGCAGTTAGAGAGTTCAGAAGAGCAGTGTCCGTTGTAATAGGGATGGTAAAGAGAGCGTGAGACAATTGCGGTGAAGAAAAGGGGATTGAAGACAGTCAGTATGAGGCGGGGAATTGATGAGACGGAAAGCCTTTGATTCCACCCGGTCAAGTAGAGCTGTGCGGGTTGAGCCACTCTTCACATGAGAAGTGTATTCCATACAGGAGAGGACAAGACCCCTGTACAGAGAAAGCAACTGAGTTGAGTTGAGGGAACCGTGGAGCCGGTACAACACACCTATCTCTTAGAAGCTGTTCTAGAAAGAGAGTATATGTGATCTTTCCAGGAGAGATCACGAGAAAAGGAAACGCCAAGAATGTTGAAAGAAGAAGAAGGATTGGGTTGCATATTATTGAAGATAAGAGGATAGTCTTGTGGAAGATTGTCACGAGTAGACAGATGAAAGAACTGGATTTTTGAGGCACTGAAAGCCACAAGGTTTTCTCTGCCCCAATCAGAGATGGCAGAAAGATCAGAGGTCAGGTGTACCATAGCCGTCCTACGCGAAGCATGGAGTGACTGTTGAGAGGGACGTTTTGTGAAGCGGGTGTAGAAGTGAAGGATGGCATCATCGGCATAGGAGTGGATGGGACAGGAACTGCGACTTAAAAGATCATTGATAAATAAAAGGAAGAGAGTGGGTAACAATGTTCCCTGAGGAACACAACTAATAAGAGATGTAGGAGAAATACATTGTCCGTCTACAACCGCAGCTGTAGATCGGCCAGAAAAGAAATCAGAGATGAAGGCACAGATAGAAGGTCTGAAACCGAAGGAGGGTAGTTTTGTAATTAAAGATTGTCAGACTCTATCAAAAGCTTTTGCTATGTCTAGCGCAATAGCAAAGGTTTCACCTACACAGTTTGGTCACTAATTTCTTCAGTGATTTACCAACTATACACAAAATTAATTGCATAAAGACTCCAATTTACTGCGCATTTCATACTGATGATATACATAGTGAGCGCATATCCAAGTAAGTTCACTTGTTTTATTCCATTTTAATCTGCCTATTATAAGACTTTTTAAATTTTTTAATTGTTTTTCAAATAAATTATAAATTTTTAACGTTGTAAAGTTTAATGTGTCTTTTTGTAGCACTGAAGATGAAATTTTTTTTTCCGAAACGTTTGTCTGCGTTTGTCGCATTTTCCAAATAAAAATAATATACTGTACATACAAGTCTTCCTGCTCATTTTAAGTTCAGCTTCTCCAAGAAGAGACCTCTGATTGAAGTTTTAGCAAAAGACCTCCAAAACACAACCTTCGGGGTTGGGGTGGGGGGTGGAAACCCTTAGTGTGTATACTAAAGTTGGGGCAGATTACCCTAGCCGTTTAGGTGTGGTTAAACGAACCTAGAACAAACAGACAGCATCATCATCATTTCATATACACACACACACACACACACACACACACACACTGTACTTAGTTATAAATCGACAAATTTCTCCTACACTTTAGTCAGTGGTCATTGAAGTTACATTAGCTCCTACATGTGATATCTTTTACTTTTTGAAATTTTTAATCACTTAAGCGTGCGTTAAGGTAGGGATGAGTTGTATTAAAAAGTTTAGAGAATGCGCTCTTTTATCGTTTATAATGATTGTTTTCCGAATTTCACTCGCGTTAGGAATTTAATTAAAACACTCAAAATCAAGTTACTACTACTGTACGTCATGCTACTTCAGAATTTTACACACCGAGTTTTTGGTTTGTTTTATGTTATTTTATTTTAGGCGAGGTTAGGTTAAGTTAACCTAACCTAACTTAATCGTTTGGTTGCGTTTATTTAGGTTAGATCAGGGGGGCCTTTTCCGAAATTTGGACTGTTTCCTATTTTTTTGAAAATAAGATATTTAATGTAGATTTTTACGCTGATTTAAAAAATGTAAGTCTTTTTTTGGAGAATTAACTTAACCTAACCTAACATAACATAACATAACTTAACCTAACCGAACCTAACACAAGGGACTCACCGGTAAATGATTGATACCTACTTGTTCGAATTCATGTGACGACAGGAAAATAACGATCGAAATCTATTCACACAAATACTTAGTGACATAAGCCAATATTACTAAAGAATACAATAACTCTTGTATTAGTTTTCAGTTGTATTGTTATAGTTTTTGACCTAATACAATATTACAATAACAAACATAACGTTTGAACCGCTCATTTCTTCAAAAAAAGACTTACATTTTTGAAATCAGCGTTAAAATCTATATTAAATATCTTATTTAAAAAAAATCGGAAACAGTCCAAATTTCGGAAAAGCTCCGATTAGGGTAAAGTAAGCCTGGTTAAGTTAGGCTTAGTTACGTTAGGTTAAGCTTGGTTAGATTAGATTATTAGAATATCACTTAAGTTCTATAGACTAAAGGTACCTGTGAGAACAGGACTTCTGTGAATTCAATAGTAAGACTACTTGAATATTAGTTTGTGTTTTATTGTATAACTTAAAATAATTGCAGTGGACTTACTAATACTTCTGAGGAACATTATCTAACCGATTTCTTTCGCCAATCATTCATTGTATAATTATTAAAACTTCTGTTTGTAATGTTAGCCATATTAAAAGCTACATCTGAACCGCTTACTTGGGTACAGTCGATTGAAAAAGTTTTGGCACGAAACTCCATGTTTGCTACTGATAAATATCGCTAAGTAACATGGAGTTTCATGACATGTCTTTTTCAATTAATTGTACAACACCAAATGATTTGGGTTAGATACAAGATTTACATTCGTATTCAAAGTTAGGTTCGACAATTTAATCATACTTGAGAACTTTAGAGTCCTTTCAGTAAAACTTGAGAACTTCAGAGTTCTTTTAGTTATGCCTAAGAACCTCAAAATCCTTATATGTCCTGAACAAAATCCCTCAGTAGAATAAAAATTTCCACTACTTCACAGCTTACAAATGTCTGACAATGAAAGTAGATCTTTTATTTTAAAAAGTTTAGACGTAAATTCCTGGTTATCCAGAGATACGATTAATGCAATTTTGATATGTACTGTATGTTAACCCTTTCAGGACGACTGGTAGAAATTGGTAGCGTTTCAAATACACGTATTCATAAAAAAAAAATTCTGCGAAAAATTCCGGCCTTAAAGGGTTAAGTTGAGTAGATTTTAAATAAACATTTCTCTGATATTCATTAACAAAAATTAATCTGTTTTATAGTGTTTTCCACAAGACGCGTATAAAAATTTTAGCATAATGAGTCAGCCAAAGCGTTGAATTCAGATTTATGTGGCGCGTAATTTACGTTATGTTGGGCCATGTTTAAAACGTATGTGAGGATTTATGTTGTATGAGGTATGTAGTTTTACATCACATGAGGAATATGACGTACGCTTTCTGCACAAACATGACTGAGTGTTCTAAATTTAGAAATGCCGTTTTGTCTTGACTGAGAGCAGTTATGAGAGCAGTAAATCATATTAAAATACAATCAAATAAAATGGTAATAATATGATAATAAAAACCCACTCTAATAGACAGAGTTTATGTCTATTAAAGTGGGTTTTTATTATCATATTGTGACTTTCACGTAGAAAAAAGCGAAGTTTTCTTTGCATTTAAGATGGTAATACTTTGTCGTAAAACAAACGACTGTCTACGCAATTTTCGACAAGGCTAAGACATTTTGAAAATGATAGTTTGTTTATCATTTTAAATATAACGAAGTAAGATGTGGCTCTCCCTATATTTTAACACGTTAAATAACATTCCTTTCAAATTAATTATGTCTATGACCTACGAATCGCTGATTCATTATACTAATTACAAAAATGTAAACCCAAAATTAACATAAAATTTAATGAAACAAACTGTTTAAACATTTTTTTTTAAGTTAATTTGATGGCAAGTGCTTAAAAATGCAAATTTGTATATTCGGAGTCGCTTCAGCTAAACTGTAAATTCAAATGTTGAGTTACATTAATTCAAAACTTCGTTGAATTTTGTTAGGTTTACTTTGTATTTTAGAGCTGCTCCACTTAAATTTTATTTTTAAAAATCTGTTTACTTTTTGTTTACGGTTATAACTATACTCTAGCGCTAATATATGAAGTACTCTCTTGATAATGTTTGTGGTAACTAGGCGAAACGTCAGGTTATTCGTAGGTTGTCTCTATTTTATTCAAAATTAATCCTAAAATAAGATCTCTACATCAAGAAATATTTTAAAAACTCAAAGACACGTAAAATATTCATATTGAACAAATAACTATAATAATAATAATAATAATAATAATAATAATAATAATTATATGCTTTCCTGCATATATATAGGCCTACCAATAATTCAGGTATTATATATAAATTTGGCTGTAAACAATGTTATTCCTTTCACATTGGACAGACGAGAAAGGATTTGAACACTCGTGTAAAACAGCATCAATATTCTGTTAGAACGGGACAGTCGTCCAGTGCCCTTTTTGTCCATTTGTCAGAGTTATCCCATTGTACTGATTGGAGTAATGCTTCAGTTTTGTTTCACTCAAGCAACATTGTTAATAGAAGTATTCTTGAGTCTGCCATTATTCAACTTGCAAACAATTTCAACATTAGCCAGGGCCTTTTTTCGCTTGATCCTGTTGTTTTGAATTCGTTCAGAACGGATTTAGACAAGAAGGGCAAGGTGCTAAAACTCTGGTAGCTTTTCCATACAAATTTGTATGCTTCTCTTACAATTTTTTCTTTGTGACTATATAGTTTCGAACTTGTTATTAATTTCAATGTTCCTGAGGATGTCATTAGGCGAAAGCGCTTGAGCACCATTTCGTGTTTTCATTTTCCTTCGTGGTTATTTTCATCATATATATATATATATATATATATATATATATGGTTCAGTGTTATACCTCTTCGTAATCCTCCTTCAGAAGTTGTAGAATTCATTGAAGCGCCATTAAAGTAGATTAATTAATTTCCAAAAAAATATCCTCTTTATCCACGAATGTCTTTTCGCATCCACGATTTTTAGCTTTTAAGAAAACTCCTTTAAGGCCAGTTCGAGCCCTTTTTTTATTAAAAAACAAAAGACCCTTGTGGGTTGGCGTCGGGTATTTACGGCCCACATTTATAGTTCCAAATCTTGTGTGGTGTTTTATTTTTATCAAATGGTTTCAGCATCGTTGATCCAAATGTTAACCCTCGCTCTAATGCTTTCTTTGCGAGCTTTTCTTGTTCCAGCGTGGGTGTGTATTTGTTTTATAACTTATTTTTGCATTGTTTTATTTGTTCGCAAAGTGGAGAGAGAGAGAGAGGAAAATTTTAACAAGCTGTAATTTGGAAATTTCCATTTTATACGCATTTTGTGTAAACGAATTATGGATTTTCTTTACACTTTACTTTCTTAGTTGTAGAATTTTTTTAGCATATTTATTGTTTCTTTTTCCTTTGTTTTGAGGGTGGGGTGGGGGGAAAGCCCCCTCCTTGCTTGTAGTTGTAAGGTTTAGTCGACGAAGCAGAACAATCGATGAAAGTGGGAACGTTTCAAAAAGTGGAATGTACACCAATTTTTTTTCTCTTACCTTTTTGCTTCTCTCTTTCGATTCTCTTAATTTTCAGCCCATTTGCATTCGTGTGTTGTAAATTTATTCGTCGGAGAAAAAGAAACTCGAGAGATTTATTTTATTTTTATTTTTTCTCCAGTTTTCTCTCTCCAAGTGTAAGAAAGAAAACCTGACGATTGTCATTCCTCTCAATGCAGGAAGTTAACATTCGTATTTAAATATTTTCTTTTTTTTTTAGAAATGCGAATGTTTAAGGTGATTCATGAATTTAACAGTGTTACTTTGTAATAAGAAAAGGTCTCTTAACCACAAATAATTACAAATTAGACCGCTTAATAAACGTGTAATGTTAAAAAACAAAAAATCACGTTACTGAACGCTGAACCGCTGCCATCAACTCGCGATCCGATGAAAATACAGACCGACCAATGAACATTCGGAAGGAAAAAATACTTCAGACAAATACAGGAAATTTGTCAGCAAAAGGAGAGAAAAGAATACTGGAGAAAACTCTCAAGAGTGAATTTTCTTCTATTTTTTCCTGTTTTTCTACTTTAAGAGTAATTGTGATCATGATAATGATTTCTTTGTCAACAACACGAAGAAATGTGCACAGTTGCGTAAGTAAATAAGTTTTGCTGAAAGAAATAAAATTTAAAGGCCCCCATCCCCCCATAACCCCCAAAATGAAGAACTATATTAGTAATTTTTTTTTGTAATTTTATTCTTTTTGGCGAACAAATATAATTAAAAGAGATTAAATAGTAAATTTGGGGAAGGTGGGGAAGGCTTTTTTGGAATTTTTTTTTTTTCTCGAGAATTCATTTCCTGTTGGTGTCGTACTATAGATATACATACAGTATATTTGTAAAAATCAAATAGATTGGTAGATATATATATATATATATATATACCATTGTACATCTTTTTTTAAGGTGTATTGAGCGCCACCACAAAATTATATTAATTCCAGTTATTTTTTAGTTTTTATACTGAGAAAGTACTTATTATTTTTCTTAAATGCTGTATTTTTTTAAAAACCTTATTATTTCTCTTAAATGCTGTAATTGATTTATTTCCTTCATAAAAGAGAATAAACTAAAAAGGGCGTTATTTTTGCCGCACCGTTATATATTATAATAATAAATGTAATGGAGAGAGAGAGAGAGAGAGAGAGAGAGAGAGAAAGAGAAAGAGAGAGAGAGAGAGAGAGAACACAAGGATGACATAGACCATACTACTGTGATATATAAACACAAAACCAAAATTATTAACATGTTAATCACGTTCGGCTGCCTTGATATGAAATAATACGAACTAAAATTAAACTTTTGTCCCTTTACTCCAGTTCCATAACAAGTGACGATTTCTACAAATCATTTTATAAGAACTCTTAAGTCTCGCTTTCGTATTCTGCATCACGCCTTCAACCTACTTCAGGCTTTTGAAGATGCTTTCGTGAATCACAGGCAGATATTCCTCGTTTCTTTCTATGTTTATTTTCGACCGTCTCCCTTTAAGGAATTAGACAGAATAATTAGATAGAATAATAGAATAATTAATTGATTTTAGGAACTTTGTTTTCAGTTCTTGGCTTCAGTTAAACGCTATGGAATGATCCACTAAGGTTTAACATAGGAATTGGGACTTTGTTTTATATATATATACACATATAATAATAATAATAATAATAACAATAACAATAATACCAAGATTGAAGTAAAGAGTGCTGCCCCAAGAAGGGTTCGTCCTCGCATTGCAGGGGCAACACCCTGAATCCGACATCTTACCACTAAGCTATCCAGGAAGCAAAAAAATTCATCCTCAAGTTTAGCTTCTGAAGAAAATACAGAAGTTAACCCTTCAGTGAATTTGTATGGCTTAGTGACAAGATGTCGGACGCGAGGACGAATCCTCCTTGAGGCTGCACTCTTTACTTCAATCTTGGTATTATTGTTGTTTGTTGTCGGTTATTGTTGTTTTCTAGTATATATATATGTTTAAGGTGATTCATGAATTTAATATATATATATATATAGTTACATGCAAAAGTGTGGACGCCACTACTGAATTCTTTAAAAAATTTTGAATTGTGATGGATGCATCCAGAGGAGTATAAATGAGCAGAAGTAATATGCATAACACTATTGCCATATATTTATGAAAAATAAAGAGTTAAAGAAAATCGATATCGTATAAAAATATAGATAATGATGTTCATTTCTGAAGACTGCAACACAAAAGTTTAGGGACTGTTCAAATCAGTAATTCGTAGAACTTATAGTATGCACAAATACATAACAGGGGTATGCAGTCAGGGCCGGATTAAGACCTTTAGAGGCCCTAAGCACTTAAAAGATTTTGGTGCCCCATATATATGTAATTCAAAATATAAACAAAAATAAACCATAAAATAAAATTTTATTTTTTGAAATGAAACAAAACTTACAGTAAGATGGAAAATAATGTTTATTTTTGTATACTTCCACTTCATTTATATTTGAAAAGTTTTCTCCTACTTTTTTTAATTGCAAAGTCTTTGATCAGATCCTCAAAACTAATCTTACGTAACACATCTGCTTCTATACTTAGTAGAGATAAGGCATCCAGCCTGCCTTGTTGCATAGTTGTTCTGTTGGTATTTTTAATATACTTCAACTGAGAAAATGAACGCTCAGCTGAGCAATTTGTGACCATTAATGTTAAAAATATACGAAAGGCAATTTCTACATTTGGGAAGGCACACTCAATATTGTCTTCTACAATTATTTTATAAAGTTCAGCATGACTGAATCTTGTTTTTACATTTTTTTTTGCACTGAACTTATGGCACACATATGAGTGAAACTGCTGAAGCTCAGCAGAGAAATTAGTGTTCAAGTCCTCTGGGTAAGCATCAATCATCTTTTTACAACCCTGAGAATACCTTTCAATTTCAGTAGATGATGAAGTGGTGACATTATGTGGCACATCACTTAGAAAAGAAAATCTCTCTGCTATTTCTTTGTATATCTCTCCTCTTCTTCTCATCTCAGTTTCAAGTTTGTCAACAATTGTGTAAAAGGTGGTGATAAGAAATTTATCTCTGGCATTCAGATATACTTCTGGTGCATCTCCGTCATTGGGTACCTTCTTTCTGATACGTTTGCGAGTTTGAGCTGCCTTGTAATCAACATCTGGTAGCATTTCCTTTGTAGCTGCTTCATATCTTTCAAATTCATCTCGTGAAGTGCACAGTTGGTCAGCTAATGATCCATACAGATCTGCACATGTTTTTAAGTTCACATCCTTATTCTGTAGAACTTTGCTTACTCTATGAAAATTTTGCAAAATCTCATCCCAAAAATTCAACATAAAAACGAATTCTAGCTCTTGCATCTTATTTGCAATATTATTTGCTTCTCTTCTAGTGTCTCCCTTTTGTGACTGGTCTTCAGCTATACATTCTAACGCTTCTAAAATTTTAAGGAAAGATTTCAAAATTGCTGCTGTTGCCATAGCATGTGCCTCCCATCTGGTATCAGAGAGGGATTTTAAGACACTTTCATTTCCAATACAACCTTTAAGAATTTCCCACCTGCTGGTTGAGGCTAAAAAAAAGGTATAGAGCAACTGCACTGTAGAGAAGAAATTAACCGCCTCTTGACAGCAGTCAACAGCACTTCGGCCTACCAGATTTAGTGAATGGGCTGCACAGGGCACATATATAGCAAACTTGTTTGTTTCTAAAATTTTTTGCTGCATCCCCTTATAACGCCCAGACATGTTGGCAGCGTTGTCGTAAGATTGACCCCTACATTTTGAAAAGTTTAGCTTACAAACTTCACGTAAGTACTGCAACACCTGATTTGCCATTTCCTCACCAGTATGGCTTTTCATTTTCAGAAAGGTTAAAAAGCGTTCAATAGGCTGTCCATCTTTTAAGTACCTAAGTACAACACTTAACTGATCGATATGTGATAGATCTGGTGTTGAATCAACTGACAAACTAAAATAACCAGAAGATTTTACTTCGTCAACAATGAGTGCGTGGACCTTTTGAGCCATTAGTTGAATGAGTTCCTCACAGGTGGTTTTGGACAGGTAAGAAGGATTTCCTTTGCCAGAATTTCCATATTTCAAAATGTGACCTGCTAAAAATGGATCAAACCGGCTTATGAGCTCAAGCAGCCCTAAAAAATTCCCATTCTGCAATGATCCAAATCTTTCTTCTGTTCCTCGAAAAGACAAGCCACGTTCAGCTAACGTACAAATAACAGCTATGACACGCCTCAAGACATGTTCCCAGTAATCACACTCTTCCTGAATTTGTTTTTCCAACTGTTGTCCCAACCCCGCACCTTGTCTGCGAGTTAAGTATGTTAGCATAGAGTCTCGGTGAGTAGTGCTTTTTTCATGATGATCAATTACAATAGTATTTCGCCAGTCACTGAACCCTTCTCTTATAACAAAATGTGAGACATTTTTAGGAGCAAACAGTTTACAAACATAACAGTAAACTGATCCTGTTGATGGTGAATACAATAACCACTCTCTCTTGTATTTCTCACCATTGGCTTTTGTCCCAACGAAAAGTTTTTGTGAACAGTATCTTGCTGGTTTGCCACTACTGAAATGCCGGTAAGACTTGTCAAATGGCCCATTGTGGTGTTGACAGTCACTGGGTCCACAAGCAATCCAATAAGCCACATCATCAGCAGAGAAATCAAGCCACAACCCTGGATCTTTTGCTATATTTACTTCATCTTCTGCAGACTGATTCATTTCACCACCATCACCATGGTCCACTAAACTTTCATTTTCAGCAATTATTTCAACCCCAGAATGTCTTGTAAAGCAACTTGAATCAACATTTGCAGTAGAGGTATCAAGAGAATTTACAGGCAAAGTGAGATCAGTAGTGAGACATGTGGTAGATGAACCTGCTTGTGACACCTCGGTGATTCCAACGTCATCATATTTTGATTTTGAAGTGATCAAAGTGGTATTTGTGTCCACTTCTGATGACGGAGATTGGTTTTGATTCAGAATCGGTATATCATGTTGACGTTGTGGTCGTGGAACTTGTGTGAAGAAATCAGTCAGCTTTGCAGTCTTGGACTCTAAATCCAAAGTCTTCTCTTGTTTCTCTTTTGATAGTTTTCGCTTTTGTGCACCACTTAACTGAACACGTTTCATCTTGGTTCTTGGGGTCTGTAAAATACAGAAATAAAAAGAATATTTTATTTGTATATTATGTGGCAATCAACACAGTTACACATATCACAATCTTGGCTTTGTTCTTTTATTCTCAGAAAGACAAAATGGGAACCGTACACAACCAAAGTGGCAATTTAAATATAAGTGGCAATTAAATATAACTCAACCGAAATATCAACTCGAAATGTTGAATACAAATCAAATCGAAAGAAGGAACCAAAAGAAGGAACCGAAAGAAGGAACCGAAACCTATAAAATAAAAATACTTAACATTAGAATTAATAATACGCAATCTATAAAAATATCAATATTAACATTTCACTATTAACGAGCCACATTTTATATTTACATTTATTTATTTATTTAAAACACAATATTTAATTATAGGAAATATGAACATTTGCTTAGGGCCTAAATTGTCCTAACTACGTTTGATGTTATATATACATTACAAATTATTCACTCTGGTTATTACAATCTAAATTCTTTTATACTGTTATGACAATAGATAAATAAATTATAAAATAAAGATACGTGTATGATAAAATATTGTTATATATACAAATAAAGTACACTTCATAGACTTACCCTAGAGAAGAAGAGAGAGCAACAGATAAACTTCTTCAACGCTAATTAACTTAGGTCAGTATATCTTATTATTATAATGGCCGTGATAAACATCACTTGATACAACAGCAATATAGAGAGTTTATAGTTTCTTTTATTTTAATATTAATTTATATTACAATTCTATAAACCTAAATCTTTCTGTAAAACAATACCAAATGATTATGTAAAATATATATTTAATATTATATGCACAAATCACACGTTCAGAATAACTTCCTATAGCACACGAAAATATTTAATCTATATGTATTTTTAATATGGCGCTCAAAGATTTGATATAAACAAAATAATAACGCAAAGCGTAAAGTGTGTGATTACAACGAAATATATTTATTCTCTCAAAAGGGTTGTTGTTCACTACAAATTCAAACAATGAAAAAAAAAATACTATATATGAATATATATAATTCAGTTTTCAACAGCTTATAGGCTATAAGCCGCGATTATAATAGTATAATAAATCCATGGTAAATCCGACAATGGAAAATTTCTGTGGTGCCCCCCTTCCCTTGATGCCCTAAGCACGGGCTTATTTTGCTTAATGGTTAATCCGGCCCTGTATGCAGTCATCATCAGAATTTACTCTTATACACTTCCATGCAAAGTTTAGACTTGGGAATATTTACTCCATACAATCTAATGGGTATACGTTTAGCGTTTTAGGCAGGGAAATAGCAATTTTCTAATCCAATGGTAAACCGAGAGAGCTTTCAGATGGCCTGAAACAAAGCTATCGCGGGGAACAAGCCTTGAGAAGGCGATAAGAAAATTTCCAAGCTTCTCGACATATTTGTCACTACGACGGGAGCGTCATCATGAAATGGAAGCAGTTTGGGGGGGGGGGCTTAATTTTTACTACGATCAGAACTCCTATCAAAAGTATTTATTCCCCAGAGATGCGAAAGTTTCGGAGATGTCGCCGAGAACCTCCACCCTACTGCCAAGGAGCAGTACGTCCCTCTGTGCACATGTCAACGATTCAGGAAATACTTCGTAAGAATTTTCTGCACCGAGGGTTGCATGAAAGAAGCCATTTTCGCGTCCTCATTACAAAGTTGCTCATTTCAAGAATTTTGAGGAACACCAGTGATTCTCAAGTGGCTGGAACAAATTTATCTACTCTGATGAGACAAAACTCGAATTCTTCGGCTACAATCAAAAGGGGTTTGTCTGAAGGAAAAGAAACAAGTCATTCAACCCTTTCATGCTTGAATTATGAAATTTTTATCTAAAATATTTTTTCCTGTTCAAGCCAAAATAACTTCTAATATTCGGATCGTAAGGCTCAAAATCGATTGTCAAGCTCATGTTACCATCGGGCGGCGTGAAAGGGTTAATAAGGAAAACCATCCCAATAGTGAAGCAGGATACCTAGCTGCTCAATCATGCTTTGGACCTATGTATTATCTGGAAGTACGAGCACTTTAATGAGGAAGTTGGAGATGGGGCTTGGTTAGCTATGCCAACAGAATAATGTTCCAAAGCATGCATCCAAGTGATTGGTACATAAGAAAATTAAAGTTTTGGAATAGCCTTCACAGTCCTTGGCCCTTACTCTTATCAAGCGTCTTGTGGGAGATCTGAATCGTTGGTCCATACAGAAATCTAAGATTTTTTACAGAGTTGGAAGCATTTTATGAAAAAGATTGGTCATGATTATAAAAAGATTGAAAAGAACGAGCCAAAAGATGGTATAAGGATATAAAAAACGTTTGCTTGAAGTAATCGCACCAGAAGGAGAACTTACGAGTTGGTGATTTAAAGGGTGAATAAACTTTTGCGTTGTATTCTAGTAGTATAGCCTCAAAATGGGAGAGTGCAGGAATGTTGCAATGTTGCAAGAGATAATTATCAATGTTGCAAATGGGATGGGGGTTGCAAGGGGTGGGGGTATGCAACAACTCAATGCTGCAGGTGCAACAAGGTGTCATGAAACTTGGAGGCGGCGTTATCCTCCAAGAGAAAGACAGGAGAAGGAGAGAAAGGAAGAGAGTTGTTCACGTGGCTCCTGCCAAGTGCATAATAACGTTTCAGCCGACCCGCCATCCTCTTATAGACTCCTAATCAGCCAGTTGGCTTAGAAGGCGTAAATGGCTTGTACAGGTTGAATTGTCAGGTACCACTTTTTATTTTAATTGTTCAGGTATACATTAATTATTAGGGCGAGTTGCCAGACACCACTTTTTATTTTAATTGTTCAGGTATACATTATTAGGTTGCCAGATTGTACCATTTTTAAAATTATTTCTTAACAGTTGGCTTAGAATTCCGCTAGTAGGTTTAGAAGGCATAACGAGCCATTTGATATAATTGTTTACAACCAAAAGAATTAAATAAAACAACATTACATCATTCTGTTTATTATAAATATATAGAAAATAAATATACATTTGAATGATCAATAAAAAATAATAATAGTTTAAGAAATATGAACGAGGAATATGCATATAAACAAAATAATTTAACCATCAATATAACAGTACAGTAGAAATATATATATATATATATACACAATTATATTATGGAGATATATAGAAAATATACATTGGAATAATCAAAAAAAAAAAAAAGAAATAATATAACCATCAACATACCAGAAATATATACACACAACTAAATAAATAAATACATACACTTTATGTTCTACGCGCAACATAAAAATAAGAAATAATATAACCATCAATATAGCAGAAATATATACACACAACTAAATAAATAAATACACAAACTTTATCTTCTACCGCGCAAAATAAGAAATCTTATAGCCATCAATATAGCAGAAATATATATATATATATATATATATATATATATATATATATATATATATACACACACACACAAATATGTTAAATATATAAATACATTTCACTTTTTTCAAAATACTAAACTCGCACTTAATCGAGTCTACAATTACATCATTATTGCTCTGCATTACGCAGTATACGCGGTTTAATAATATTTCACCGCTTAAAGTATAGGGAAACCTGTAGTCGATATGAAGGGCATTCATATCGTTCAGTACTATTTTTGTTCCCACTTTACAACCGGTTGGTAAGTTATCTTTAAAAACGGCTAGAATACAATCAAAAGCACGCACAAAGAGTTCATCGTTAGCCACATTATTAAACACAAGTTTATAAACACTTCTTTCCAATCGAGGGTTTATTTCTACCAACGCGAGCTTTTCAATCGTGAACTCTTCTTCACACTGCATAGCTACAGTTGAAATAATCTTCTAAGTCGTTACGACAGCTGCTCGTTATATAAAGAAATAATTCTTCAGGGTGAACGGGTGTAGGTGAGCTCAGCCCTGTACCGATCAATTGCTTTGTACCAAAGTTCATGATATTTAAAAGAGTCTAAACTTTTTAAATAAACGTCCAGCTCTAGACCATTCCCACCTTGTTCAGCCCTACACTCGGTAAACCCATCGAGCAGAGCGATGTATGCGTATTCAAGTACTGTATCAAAATAACGCATATCCTTAACACGCGCGTCTAATATAGGCTTCAGCTTGCGGAATCCGACGATTTCAAACATTCTGTCGAGGATGAAACGGTTTCGCGTAGGGACAAGAGTGTTATTATCAGAAGCATTCTTCCACATCAACCGTATATCAATGCATGGCCGATCGTTATTTATACACAACGTACATACAATGGCGTATGAGGCGGTGTCACTAATCTGCTCTCTTCTTGTACCTACGTTAGCAGGTATTTTATAACGATCTTTACTCCACTTCTCAACTATCACGAAGATTCTGTTCATCTCCTCGACACTTAAATAAACAACATTCCGTTTGTTTGTTTGTCTACAATCCGTTTCCAGTACATAGTTAACAGCACCGGATTTACGCCTGAACACGCGCAACGATTTCGTCACGGACACATCGTACGAGGCGTTGAAAATGCTGCTCAAAGGAAGTTCCATCGTATTCGAGGAGCGCACGTCCACTCGGCTCAAGCTCTGAGATAACTATGAGCCGCGTGAGGCACGCAGGTAGGCAGGAACGGTTCGATGGGCGGTTGACTCACCCTGATGATACGTGAATGGGTTTGTTTGAACTCGTATGATCCGTGAGGTGCGAGTCGTACCATAATCTAATGAAACGTGTACGGCGCTGATCAAATTGTTGTACCCCATTATATTGGGTAGGTGTTTTGAGAAATTTTCCGGTACAAGAATTAATTTCGGTTTTAACGTTTTATCATTACCACTTCCATGAATACACACCAGACAGTTTCCCTCAGGGTAAATTTCACTAACTAGGCACTTTTATAACGGTTTTATTGTTTTATCTCTCCTAAACATCTTCACACTCCGGCGCACTATTTGAGAAGAACATATGCCCATATTTTTCCTTTTTGCCTAGCAAACGGTACTCGTCTCTAAAGTCTGCTAAAAACTCACGCAGGGCACTAGCAACAACCTCACTTCGAACCTCATCATGATATACATTAATATAGTGATAAAAATACTTAAGATTGTCCATGATGACGAGATTCACATTTTCAGTCGTAGGGTATGAGTAAGCGACATGGTGTAATATGACATAATACCGCTTGTCACACCACTCATCAATAAGACTCACTATCCATATCTGCTGCTTCTCTTCTGCACGCGTTGTTCTTTTACTTCACGGTATATGTGAGACTTTATAAAGGTTAGGTCTACAGCATACTTCAATACATCGTCTGTGCAACGAAAGCCTACAACGCTCTCACCAGAATAATCATAGAGTATTTATACATCTTGCTCCTTCGCACGATCCAATGTGGTTTTAAAAGAGGCAAAGGAGGGGGGAATAGGAAGTTTTTCGGTATCCACCACATCTTGAAGCTTTGCAGAATACCATTTCATAAACGTTGAACAAGCAACATTAAAGGTAGTCATTTTCTTCTACGTGTGTGTGTGTGTGTGTGTGTGTGTGTGTGTGTGTGTGTGTGTGTGTGTATAGATTTGAGAATATGTTAATGGAACGATTTCTTTTGCTAAGCCAATTGTTTAGTGAATTTTTTAATGTTAATATTGTTTTAATAATTAATTCACTTTAAGGTGAAAATCCGTTTATATATATATATATATATATATATATATATATATATATATATAAGGTAAGGAGAAAGTTGTTCAATTGTGTGTGTGTGTGTGTGTGTGTGTGTGTGTGTGTGTATTTCGTCTGAACTATTATTTTGACGATTGTATGTTCCTTATTATATTATTTTTTGTGCAGTAGAAGGCAAATTCTATTTATTTAATTAATAAACATTTTTATTGTCAATTTCGGTTTTCAAGAGAAAGTCTGTATGCTTTGGTAAGGAATTAAAATAAATAGTGGTATCTGGCAACTCAACCTTCCTCTATAAGACCCGCTTGGCTTCGGAGCTGGCAGTTTGATGATGATAGCTGTTGAATAAAGATCTCTCCTTCCTAGGTTAAGACTTAGCTTAGTTTCCCTTTGGGGGGTTAGGACGCCCCACCTTGTCCCCCAAAGCCCTCCTCCGTCTATCCTTCCTCTTTCTCTCTTAGGTTAAGGCAACCCTTTGGGGTGAGGTCATCCTTCCTTCGCCCCCCGACGACCCTTTCCCCTCAACCTCCCCTCTCCCTCTTGGCTCTTTCTAAGTCAACTGGCTGATTAGGGGCCTATAAGACAACGGCCACTCGGCTAAAGGTTTAGTGTGCACTTGGCTCCTGCTTGGTGAACACCTCTCTTGCTTTCTCTCCTTCTCCTGTCTTTCTCTTGGGGGATAACCCCCCTCCAAGTTTCATGACCCCTTGTTGCACCTGCAACATCCCCACCCCCTTTTGCAGCATTGAGTTGTTGCATACCCCCTTCATTGCATACCCCCACCCCTTCATTGCATACCCCATTTGCAACCCCTACCCCTTTGCAACCTCCACGCCTTTGCAACATTGATCGTTATCTCTTGCAACATTGCAACATTCCTGCACTCTCCCATTTTGAGGCTATACTACTTATTCTTAATAAACCTCATTATCCATTTTGTGTTTTTGTTTCCCTATACTCATTATTTTTCATAAATACAGGGTGTTCATGTATTTAACCCTTATATGGACAGAATTTTCTGTGGGGTTAAGTTATAAATGCGTGTATGTGAAAGGTTGGGCAGTGGTTTCCAAACATTTTGAGTCATTACCCCATTTTCACATGGATACCTTCATAATGATCCCCACCCTACCTGTACCGCACGTAAATCCAGTCCCAGTGTTGCCATGTCGTTTATTTATGCACTTTCTGTACTTTAGAAGTACTTGCAGAGTACCAAATTACCCAACTGAAAAAGCCAAATTACCCCAATAAGGTAATTTACCCATAGTTTGGAAACGCTGAATTATAGTGTTAATAAAACTCAGGGTGGCCGAATTTTTTGCATGCAACACACGCGCGCGCACACACACACAGATTCACATATACTGTATATATATATATATATATATATAATATATATATATATATATATATATATAATATATATATATATATATAAATAAAACAAAGAATCCAAAGTTATGAAGTTAAAAGTATCTTTGGAACCTACAATATTAGGTTCTTCATCAGCGTAAAAGTTTAAAAAATCTTTAAAAGAGATCCAAAAGACGCGAAGATCTACAAAGAGAATATATAAAAACGTGAAAGGGAGCCAAATGAACTCTGTTTTCCCCTCCAGACAACAAACAAACGAACAAACGAAGCTCGGAGTAAATCCTGCATCTCGATGCTATTAAAGATCCAGATGAGTTCTCCTTCAGACCCTGATGTTCCTCAATTTTATTTCTCATTCACGAAACTTCTGTTTTTTCATTGTTTCTTAAGAATCTTTTATTAATTCAGTAAGACAGATCATCGTACAGCTTTTCTGCCAAAATTTGCCATTTTGTGCCTTTCACTGAAGGTTACAAAGTGTGTGTGTGTGTGTGTGTTTCTTTATCATAACATATCAACTGACTAGACTTCTGTATATGGCTACTGATTTGTTTAATCAATTGATTTATTCCCTTTGGTACCATGGCCCGTAGCTCAATGGGTAACACCGTTTCCATGACCCGTAGCTCTCAATGAGTAACACCGTTTCCCATGACCCGTAGCTCAATGGGTAACACCGTTTCCCATGACCCGTAGCTCAATGGGTAACACCGTTTCCCTGTGAGCGAAGTGAAGACATTGAGGTCGGAGGTTCGAATCCCGACAGTGTTGGTAATAATAATCCAGGAGTTAACGTTCTGGCCTGAACGCTGTGTCAATTTCTGACCCTCCTATCGGAGGGTAGCTATATCGTATCTTAATTATAAAATAAAGACCTTTACATTTCTAAACCCTTTACCGCCGAATGGAACGAATGGTAACATTTCAAATACACTAAATCATAACTTAACCCTACAAAAAATTAAAGGTTAAAAATAAACTTAGATTTATTCCACAATGGATTTCTTTGTATTTTGGCCTTCATTTATACTGTAATGATTCCCATCGTCTTCCTCTCCTACAACGAAGATTTGGGGGGGGGGGGGGTTTCTGTAATGAAAATGTGTTTATCCCGTTTTTAAGACCTACCTCGTTTGTTAAATCCACAGAGTTCTTTCTTCGACTAAATTCTTCATTGGCAAGAATTCCAGTGTGGATTATTCAGTTTTCCACTATCTTCTTGGACTTATCCATTTATACGATGGATTTAAACTTTTGTTGGAAACGAGAGGAAAGACGATGAATTATTATTATTTCACAGGAAATTGAAATAATATTGAAGATTTCCTCACGTATCCGATTAACATCAATAATGGTTCTGTAAATATTAAAAATAGTCTTAATGAAATATTTATATTGGTATTAAAATAAAGTTAATGAAAATTAGGTCATTTGAACGCGAGTAGATTATTTTAGTTTGGTGATGACGCATCACTAGGATATAAAATTAGATATAACGTTCGGGGAAAAAAGTTCACCTAGAAACAAAGTTTAAAAGAAATTGTGAAAAAATGACTAATTACTAATATTCTGTTCCTTGAATAATTTTAGTCTTTTTAGCGACAGTAATAAAACTTAAAAATCTTTACTAATAAGGAAGCTTTTATTCTTTTTAGAATTTTTTCTAGGCGAACTTTTTTCCAAAATTATTTCATACTTTAATAAATTTTAGTATCACCTCAACTGTGGTGATGATAATTTGGGTTTTTAACCTCCCTCTTAATATTTATACCATCTGACGGAGGGGACCTACAGCTTTCTGGAAGACCCAGTGAGGTACCTTGCTGAAATGTTAAGTCTGAAGTGAGGTTCGAACCCAAGTTCTTCAAATTAACAATCCAGAGCATTTACCACGAAGCTATTCGCGAGGGAGAGAGGAAAGGGCTGGAAGGTAGATCCAAAACTTGTATGTACAACTTATATATATCCCCTATATGGACTTAAATAAGGGGGTTTTCGTAATATATACAGGGTGTCCCAAAAGTCGCTGTGCACCTCTTCAAATGATTCGGGCACAAGGTGCACAGTGATTTTTGGGACACCCTGTATATATATATATATATATATATATATATATATATATATATATACAGTATATGAAAGAAAATAAGGCCATTACCAGCAATTTACGTCTAAACTTTTTAAAAAAATTATCTACTTTCATTGTCAGACGTCTGCCATTTGAAAAAATATAAGAAATTTACGCTTACTGCTCAAAGATTTTGTTAAGGATATATAAGGATTTTGAGTTCCTTAAGTAAAACTTAAAAGAACTCTAAAGTTCTCAAGTTTTACTGAAAAGACTCTAAAGTTCTCAAGTATGACTAAATTGTCGAACCTAACTTTGAATACGAATGTAAATCTCGAATCTAACCCAAATCATTTGGTGTTGTACAATTAATTGAAAAAGACATGTCATGAAACTCTATGTTACTTAGCGATATTTATCAGTAGCAAACATGGAGTTTCGTGCCAAAACTTTTCAATCGACTGTACCCAAGTAAGCGGTTCAGATGTAACTTTTAATATTGGCTAACATTACAAATAGAAGTTTTAATAATTGTACACTGTACAGTGAATAAGTGGCGAAAGAAATCGGTTGATAATGTTCCTCAGAACTCAGAAGTATTATTAAGTCCACTGCAATTACCACAATCTAATACTAGAGTAGTCTTACTACTGACTAAGTCAGGAATAAGTCAGGACTAAGTCCTGCTCGCACAGATACCCTCAGTCTATAGAACGTCAGTGAAATTCTAATAACCTAACCTAACCAAGCTTAACCCATCGTAACGTAACGTAACCTAACTAAGCCTATCTTACCCTAATGTAACCTAAGCCTACCTTACCCTAACGTAACCTAACTAAGCCTACCTTACCCTAACGTAACCGAACTAAGCCTACCTTACCCTAACCTAACCTAGCTAAACCTAATCAAACCCTGGGATATTTTATCAACACTAAAAAATTACCTTAACCCAGTTTAACCTTCACCCTATAGTTTAACCTACGTTAACTTAACCTACTCTAACCTAACATAAGCTAACCCAAATAAATTGTCATTAAAATGTCAGGTCGAAAAAATCTCATTATTGGGGGTAGCTTTAATGTCGAAATTCTTATAACATATTTAGACGCGCTCCTTCATTTATCTGACAAGGAAAATCTGTCGCATTCCCTGCTTCTCTAATTTGCGAGAGAACCACGCTACAAAGCACCTTCTCTAATTGGCACTGGCACTAGCAGATGCCTGCTCTGCAACGTCGGTTCATATAAGGAGATACTAATAAGCGGAGCCCTCTTCCTGTTAGTCTTCCGGTTATGGAAACGAAGAAGAGGAATGACGACTGCAACAAAGACTTGTCTTACCCAACATCTCTAATGAAGTACATTTGTTTCTCTCTCTCTCTCTCTCTCTCTCTCTCTCTATATATATAATATATATATATATATATGTGGTGTGTGTGTGTGTGTGTGTTGCCCTGTGAAGTGGCACTAAAAGTTGAACTAAAGTTAGAGAAATCTTGGTTGTTATTATAAAATGTTAAAAAAATAACAGTATATATATATATATATATATATATATATATATATATATATATATATATATATATATATATGATCCCCAAAACTTTTAAAATAAGTCTAAACTATATTTTCACTAAATAACCAGTTAAGGAAGGATAATTTAAAAGGTTATGGGTTGTAGTTAAATTGTTTTTGAGACACTGTGAAGACTCCAAAATACGAAGGCGGGTCGATTGTCGGTTTGTTGGTAGTGCCAATAATTTTGAAGGAGGAAGGGTCAAGCGGGGATGGAGAGAAGGAGGTTTAAAGTATGGCACTGCTCTCTTATAGCTGACTTTGCAGGTTCATTCAAGGAACGTGAAATGCGACTAGAAATCCCACGATGCTCGTCTACTCGCAGTTTGTATTGGAGGCATGTGCTACCAATGCATCTCGCTCGCCTGGCAGCGAACGCGCTTAAAAAGGGGAAAGAACGGATAAGGCGGGGATGAGGATCGGACGAGGGATGAAGATGAGGCGAGGGCATCGGGAATTTTTCTTTATAGGATAAAATAGATTTAATACTGTACGTGCTTGTAAATAAGAAACTAAAATTAATTTCGGAGCAGAAGGGGATCGGGAGAAGATCCATTTGAAATGTGAATCTTAAGTAATTATAGAAAGAAAATTTAAACCATTTGGTGTCCAATATAACATCTTCTTAAGAATGTGAGGTGTAAGTTGGTAAAAAACTGGTATAAGGCGTTCTTTAAAGGATGTTTGAAAAACGTGTTTTAAGAAAAGACTCTTAAAGAAAAAAAAATATTTAGAGGAATTTCGTTTTTTGATGGAAGAGAAAATACAAATAAAATTCTCGTTAAATATAGATATAAATGTAAATATATTACTGAGGAAATTGGTACAAGTCCCGCGTAAATGGATTTTCGGTAGACGGATGGGATGAAATTATTACTTTCTTTGGTTATATTCGAACGTCCAAAAAAGAAAAGCAATGCATTGTGTAAAATTCATTCGTTTTGGTGAATTTGATATTTCTCTGTTGGTTGTTGTTCAAATTAAGGAATGGAGGATGGAATAGTGTTCTTTTTTTTTTTAAAGAAGAAAAGTGCTATCCATTTAACTCTTATATACAATAAGTGTATCTAATACCATAAAAGTTCTCTACACAACGTATGTAAACGCATTTCTCACAAGATAAAGTGGTAACCTCATTTTAGCGTCAATTGAATTGTTGCTGTGTGAGTCAGGAGTTTTTCCCCAAATGGTATGTAAAATTATAATATACCATGTAAAATATACCATAAATTTATAATTTACGGTCGTTTTTGTTCTGTATTACAAAGTAGCGAAATTAGCCAAATTTACGGCCGGATAGCCGCAAAATCGGCGCCTTCTTATCCATCCTACTCACAAAACTTAGGAAAACTCATTTTACAAATAACGTTCAGCATTAACTTTGTAAGGTAAAAATGTCTCATAAAATCGATTTTTAACTTTTTCATTAGTCTGACCCAAAAATTTGAAATTTTAGAACAAAGTAATTCCTTGTCGTGAAACCTTTTTTTGGATTTTGTTGCATAAATCGGCCGTAAAATGCATTTTATGTCTTCGAAGACTTCCTTTTGTAGTGTTTTCATGTCTATGACGTCTTAATGGATATACCTCGGTTATAGGAAGATAGAAAAATCATCTGGTCCATCTTGTTCTGTTCTGGCGCTCGTAAACTTAAAGCCATTTTATTTCAACTACAACACCAACCGCAATCCATCTAAGGACTGTCCCAAACCAATCTGAGAAATGGCAGGAGGGAGAAGGAGGAACAGTGATGGCTCGCTTTTCACAATTTGTCCGGCTCAACTATGGATTCTAAATGATTGGGGCCTTATTTTTCTCCCTCCACCGCTTGGTGGCGTGACTGCCTGTCTTAATGATCCTTCATAGTTGAAGGACGTAAAATTGAATCAACCAGCTATATTTCAACTAGCTGTGTTTCACACACACACACACACATACACACACATATATATGTATATATGAAGGTCAACTAGCCTGACCTCCGTGAAATGAGGAATCATCGCACAGAACATTTGAAAAGTTAAAAAGGAAAGGTAGAGAGAGAGAGAGAGAGAGAGAGAGAGAGAGAGAGAGAGAGAGAGAGAGAGAGAGAAATGTATTCATTAAAGATGTTGGGTAAGACAAGTTTTTGTTGCAATCATCATCCTTCTTCGTTTTCATAAATGGAAGACTAACAACAAGAGAGGTACCAACTTTTTTAAACCCATATATCAAAGACACTAATTAACCAAACTTAATTTAACCTAACCTAACTTTAGTGCCATCGAACGAAAAAAGTGTGATAAGTGTTTCGAAAGCAATTGAATTAAGGCTCGAACAGGGAGCATATAGTAATACTTTTCGGTGATGAGATTAGTGGTTGGTTGGACTTTCGAATATTTGTTGTTTGAAACCAACCGAATAATTATGAAGCGTCAGAATTTCAATGTTTGAAGCGCTAAAATATTTACGAAAGAGGTGAGCTGATTTCCTGTTTGCATTATGCTGAGAAAATGAAATTATAAGTATGTTTACACTGTAATTTATACAGAATGGCCACAAAGTCCATTTACAGTGAAATTGCAACATATCTGTATGTTGTCCTTGTTTTTTCATGCAAAGGGATTTTGTGGCTATCCTCTAAAGTTTTCCATACGAAAGTAAACTTAACTTAGTTTTTCTTATGATAGGAAAAATATAGTAATTTTCATCGAAAGTTTCCTGTAAATGAATTAACCTGCTTATATTAACAAAATTAGACATGTTCGAATGGAAACAGCAACGCTTAAAGCAAATAACTTAAGTCTTAAGAGTTGTCCTGCGCAAAAGAGGTAGACTGTATAGTGGATATCTTGTCATAAAACTTATAAATCGTAGATTTTGGTTATCGGAGAAATGTTAGTTATAAATGGAATTTTAGTTATGCTTCAGTTATTAGGGCACGCAGTTGGGAGCCAAATCTCTCACGACTTGCTATTAGAGTAACTTGTTTAGCTTGAGTAGTATGACCTCAAAATATATGAGTGCAATGTTGCATAATGTTGCAAGAGTGCGAACCCCTTTCTTACTAACCCCAAAAGGGGGTTGCAAGGGGTATGCAACATAGAGGCATCCCCCAAGCTGAACCCACAAAGGGGAGTGCCAACCCTTGTTGCCAACCCCAAAATGGGGTTGCAAGGGGTATGCAACTTGGAGGCGGAGTTATCCCCCAAGCTGAACCCCACAAAGGGGCATACCTAACCTTAGGGGGCCTCTTTGGGGGAGAAGGTGGGAAGGCCTCACCCCTCCAAAGGGGCAGAGAGAGAGGTGGAGGGAACCCAGAGGAAGGGTCTTCGCTTGGCGGTAGCCAAGCTCATATGAGTCCTTCAGGCACCCCACCGCTCTCTTATAGGCCCCTAATCAGCCAGTTGGATGAGTTGCCAGTTTGCACCATGTATTTAATCATTCCATATATTAATCAGCCAGTTAGCTAGAAGGTTGAGTTACCAGATAGCATTAATTATTTAATTAATCCTTATATTCATCCGTCAGTTGGACTAGAAAGTTGAGCTGTCAGCTTCGCTACTTATTATTAAATTATTCCATATATTCATCCATTAGCTGGCTTAGAAGACCGATTTGACAAATAGCAATTAATTAATTATTCTGAAACCGTTTTAGAAACCAAATGATATAATTGTGTACAAGGAATAAATAAAACACCAATACAACGTTCTGTTTATTTTAGCTGAATTAATGGATACACAATGGGAATATATATGGTCAAATAATAGAATGGAAAATATATAATCATAGAAAGCATAGTATTATCAAAATATTAGTACAGGAAAAATACATAGTTGTATTAAATATATTGGAAATATACAAAACATAGTACAATCAATATATTAGTACAGGAAAAATATTCATATATATTAAATATATTGAAACTATACGAAACGTATAATCATATTAGTACAGGAAAAATATATATTGTCTTTAAGTTCTACGGTGCAAAACGCTAAACTCGCATGTGATAGAGTCTACAGCCACATCGACATTACTTTGTACGACGTGGTAAAACCGTCCAAGCATCACTTCACCGTTTAACTGACATGGCGGTCTATACTCGATATAAATATAATGGCTTTCGTACATGAAATAGAAAATTAAATCAATACATTTTCACAGATACTATTTATTTATTTTTTGACTGATATAGACATTGGATATAAGGCTATTTATACAACTACTACTACTACTACTACTACTAATAATAATAATAATAATAATAATTGCATTATTTTGCTTAAATTAATATGTATGTACAAGAACACATAAAGTCATAATGTAATGACAAAGGTTGTTTAATCTGCTTCGCAACATCTAAGGTCATATGACAGAGGGAACCTACAGCTTTACGTGGGATCCGAACAACTGGTCGTTACACAATCTGGATCCAGATGACTGCCTCCCATCTAAATACTGTACTGCTCAGACCCAGCGTCGCTTAAATGCGCTGATCAACGAGAAGTGGTATTACGACACTGGGCACGTCGTAGCTCACACAGTCGTGTGTGTGTGTATATGTATAATTTAGGGTGGCCCCTATTTTTCAACTTTTGAAATTACTTTCTCCCAACCCATAATCTTCTTCCAATATATAAAAAAGTGCTATGTGCAAAATCTCAGCTCAATTGGGCTATGTTAAGGTGGCCCCCAAAGGCCTAAAGTTTCAAAATTCACCGATAATTGGTATTTCTAATATAAACCCTTTATAATTCATTTGCAAACTTTGTTGGGAAAATAATCACAAAGCATAATCGAACTTCTAGAACCTTCCAGAAGCGTTTTTTACGCACTTATGATACTTTTCAATTCCGTGAATATCTCGTCCATATATATATATGATACTTTTCAATTTCCGTGAATATCTCGTCCAATTTGGTTTAAATAAATAATGGTTATAACTAAATTTATGTAAATTGAATTCTCTTTCGATCATATTCTATATTCTTTCGAATAAAACACTGTAAAGAAGATAAAAACGGTTTTATATGAAAAAAATACTATTGTTAAAATCTGAAACTTTAGGGCCTTTGGGGGCCATCTTAATATTGTCTGATTGAACTGAAAGTTTACACAGAGCATTTTTACATGGATTAGAACAACTTGGAGGTTGGGAGATGAAAATAATTTCATTTCAGAAAATCACATACAACTAAGGGCCACCCTAATGTATTGTATATATATATATATATATATATATATATATATATATACTTCAACTGCAAAGAACACGCAGTTAAAATAACGTAAAGAACGACGCGTGTATAGGAGATATTCCGCGCAAGACGAGAGAGAGAAAACGGAACAAATGAAAAAATGAAGTAACCACCTGGGAATCGAACCGGATCTTCCGATTGCCGGTCAGACGCGATACCATTACACCATGGACTTCACTCTTCCAAATGCCGTAATTCTTCTACATACTCGCAGAAACCAATGCCCCAAGGGGGCACCTCCGCATGCCGTAACATATATACATTCAACTGCAAAGAACACGCAGTATAAATAACGTAAAGAACGACGCTTGTATAGGAGATATTCCGCGCAAGACGAGAGAGAGAAAACGAACAAATGAAAAAATGAAGTAACCACCTGGAATCGAACCCGGGATCTTCCGATTGCCGGTCAGACGCGATACCATTACACATTACGGCATGCGGGAGGTGCCCCCTTGGGCATTGGTTTCTGCGAGTATGTAGAAGAATTACGGCATTTGGAAGAGTGAAGTCCATGGTGTAATGGTATCGCGTCTGCTGACCGGCAATCGGAAGATCCCGGGTTCGATTCCCAGGTGGTTACTTCATTTTTCATTTGTTCCGTTTTCTCTCTCTCGTCTTGCGCGGAATATATCCTATACAAGCGTCGTTCTTTACGTTATTTATACTGCGTGTTCTTTGCAGTTGAATGTATATAATGTTACGGCATGCGGGAGGTGCCCCCTTGGGGCATTGGTTTCTGCGAGCATGTAGAAGAATTACGGCATTTGGAAGAGTGAAGTCCATGGTGTAATGGTATCGCGTCTGACCGGCAATCGGAAGATCCCGGGTTCGATTCCCAGGTGGTTACTTCATTTTTTCATTTGTTCCGTTTTCTCTCTCTCGTCTTGCGCGGAATATCTCCTATACAAGCGTCGTTCTTTACGTTATTTTACTGCGTGTTCTTTGCAGTTGAATGTATATAATGTTACGGCATGCGGGAGGTGCCCCCTTGGGGCATTGGTTTCTGCGAGTATGTAGAAGAATTACGGCATTTGGAAGAGTGAAGTCCATGGTGTAATGGTATCGCGTCTGACCGGCAATCGGAAGATCCCGGGTTCGATTCCCAGGTGGTTACTTCATTTTTTCATTTGTTCCGTTTTCTCTCTCTCGTCTTGCGCGGAATATCTCCTATACAAGCGTCGTTCTTTACGTTATTTATACTGCGTGTTCTTTGCAGTTGAATGTATATAATGTTACGGCATGCGGGAGGTGCCCCCTTGGGGCATTGGTTTCTGCGAGTATGTAGAAGAATTACGGCATTTGGAAGAGTGAAGTCCATGGTGTAATGGTATCGCGTCTGACCGGCAATCGGAAGATCCCGGGTTCGATTCCCAGGTGGTTACTTCATTTTTTCATTTGTTCCGTTTTCTCTCTCTCGTCTTGCGCGGAATATCTCCTATACAAGCGTCGTTCTTTACGTTATATATATATATATATATATCAGAATTTCTACATTTCTGGAAATGCGGACTGTTTGAGTTTCTGAAAGCCGTGTGGTACAGTATATAGAAACTTATATTATTATTATTATTATATATTTATTTATCTCCTTTCAGTCTTAGTTCTGTTTTTACTTTTAATTAATACTAATTTTATTGCGGAAATGTTTTTTTTTTGTTCTGACGTAAAATTTTCACTTTCAATTTTTAATTTATTTTGGCTGTACAATTATTTAATTTTTGAAATTGTGGATTCATAATTTCAAACTCAGTGGCGGCTCGTCGGTAGCATTGCGGAACTGCAGTACCCCTAAATTTTGTATTTACAATTGAAATAATCAAGAACAATATAAGGATGAGCTCACTGAATAACTTTTTCAAACTTTTGAAACTTTTATTCATTGCTCAATGCTCATCATTTTATTTCAGTAATTATTTCAACCCATTCTTAGAGACAGCCCCCTTAGAATTTTTAGTCACGAGCCGCCACTGTTCAAACTTGAATTTATGAAGTCTGGAATAAAATGAACGATAAATAGTTTGATAGTTGTTCGTTTCATCTAATTTTTAAATTTACACTCCCGTCAATCCGATTTCCATTTTCTAATTCACATCTCTCTCTCTCTCTCTAAGGTAAACAATATATATATATATATATATATATATATACAATATATATATATATATATATACACACAAGTGTTTCATTACTCTCAAATTTTAGGCCTATACGATTGCGTTTCAACGCTTGCTATCGCTATTATATCAGACATTGCTCTTCTGAACACTCCAACTGCATGTCTCCTTCTTTATGAAACGCAAGCAGCACCAATCTTTCTACACATTCTCATTCTTTTTCTGTCCAACTCTCTAACTTACGGAATATTGATATGTTGAATCTTTCATCTAATCAGCCGATCAACTCCGGAACATTCTTCCTCAATCCTTCCTTCCGCCTGTCTGTGACCTCCAATCTTTCAAACGCCGAGTATATAGACATCTCAAAAATCTTAGACCTTGATTTTGGGTATCAACTTCTTCCTCAATGGGGAGCTTTTCTGCGGACATTCGCCCCTGGCCATTCCTACCTGTAAAGCACAATGCGGCGATTGTAGTTGCTTCAGGCATAATGACGAGAAAATGTGAGCGTTGCATCCATATAAAAGGTTGGAAAATACTATATTTCGTGCTTCCGCTGAGAGGTATCGCGTAAATTTTGAATGCGCCGTTTATACAACCAAGGAATATAACCGCACATATTTATATATACATTTCTCATAATTATTCTTTAAATTTATTTTATATCAATGTAAACCCGTTATTTCTCTCTCTCTCTCTCTCTCTCTCTCTCTCTCTCTCTTCTCTCTCTCTCTCTCTCTCTCTCTCTCTCTCTCTTAATATTGGTTTTAAATTGACAATGACGGAATGAAAAAAATAATTATGGTAAAAATCATGTCAAACGGGTTGATTCACTTCTCTAACATTTTTCTATATTGTTGTTATGAATTTATATATACAGGGTGGGCCGTAAGTTTCCATACATATGAAAAATTAACGTTTGTTTTATGTTTCAGATACCCTAAGAATATGCGTTTGACGTAAGATCTTGTTTACTGAGAAGCAAATTTTTACGTCAATGGAGAGGTTAATCGGCAAAACATACGTTATTGGAGTAATGCTAACCCTAACTGGCTGAGTCCGACGAAGATGCAAGGTGCCGGTAAAGTGATGGTGTGGGCCGGGATATGGGGTGACAGAATTATTGGACCAATTTTTGTCAGTGGAAATCTTAATGCCGAAAGGTATCTTAACATGTTGCAAGAAGAGATTTCCCATCCCTGCTAAACGAGGAAGGTAACTTCCCAGTTTACTTCCAGCAAGATGGAGCTCCACCTCATTATGGTCTTCACGTGCGTCGGTATTTGAATCAGCAGCAGTTTCCGGATGCTTGGATTGGTCGGCGTGGTCCTGTGGAGTGGCCTCCCAGATCCCCAGATCTCACCCCCCTTGATTTCTATCTTTGGGGGCTTGAAGGCCATGGTGTATCAGGAAAAGATACGAGACATAAATCATCTAAAGGAACGTATCACCAACGCCATTACAAGCATAACGTCAACTGTGCTAATGCGTGTTCATCAACAGTGGGGAACACGTATTGAAATGTGTTTCAAAACAATGGCAACCATGTAGAGCATATTATATAAATAAAATGGTTGTCCATAAAAAATGTTTATTTTTCCTATGTATGGAAACTTACGGCCCCCCTGTATATATATATATATATATATATATATATATATATATATATATATATATAATATATTATATATATATATATATATATTTATATTGGAATAAATAATTCCAATATACATTTAGCAGCGTCCCTATATCTGCATCGGAAAAAAGTTCATCTAAAAAATCCAGAGCGCCCTATATTTTCCAGGGTAGTTCAACTAAATAATGGTTATCTTTGTATTCAATTGTGTTTTCAAAATTTTCTGTCATTAACTGGTCTTCATCTGAGTGAATATTATCATAAATACCTACAGATTCAAGCAGCCATAGTGTTTGTAAACCTTGATCTAAAATGTCATCTGTAACAGTTTAATTAATATATTCTGTGCTAATAGTCTTGTTTAATTTGTTTGAATTTTATAAGATTCAATCGTCAAAAGGCACAGAATTTATAATGTGGAGTATATTGTTTACCAGTTGCTATATATATTAAAGCTTTGCAAAGTGGGAGTCTTAGTACTATGGTTAAACCTCAAATTAAACCTGACTTTGGTTGTTCTAAATTTGTACTTTAGTTGTTTGAATTTTAAAATTAGTCTTAAATTGTTTTGGGACTGAGTTTTTGGTGTGTCTGAGGTATTAACTGTGGTCTGAGACTGTTGATGAAACTTTGCTTGTTTTGTAAATTGACAGTACTGTAGGAAATTCAGATCTTTGTTCAGCTAACGTTGGATAAATATCTATAGTCTTACGTTTGAAAAGGTAGGCCCAAAGCTGAAAGAGGGCTGTTGTTAACATCCCGTAAATCCAAGGCCTACTCTTGTACGAGATAGACTCGCTATAGGTGCTTTGGTAACTCCAAAATAATACAACTTTTCCACGTATGCTGATAGGCCTAACCTAAGCTGGCTTAAGAATAAGCTGGCTATCACGATCAATTCTGTAATCATATTAACCTCATTAAAGTCCTGATTATTATTTCACAGATTTATGTGTGTAATTTTGATAAAGTTGTCGGGGGTCAACCCTTCACTGAAAACAGTTATTCAGTTTGTGCTGTAGCCTGCTCGTCTAAGCTTAATTAAAAGAAATCTAATTATATATTTAAAAAAACGTTTTATATGTTTTTACAATATATACACAACAATTTCTTTTTTAAACTATATAGCTACTTATTTTCTATGTAAATTGACTTTCTATTGGATAAGAGGAGGGGGGGGAAAGGCAAGAAAAACAATTTTTTGGCGCCACTATAAACTAGCAAGCATCTATATTATCATACATTTTAAGTCCAACAAACCAAAGCCTAAGCTACACTTGAATTCAACAAGAAAATACACTCATTTCATTTGAGATTATCTGAAGTTAGTCTCCATAGTGTATTGTATAATCAATCCATAAACACAATAATTAGCCATACATCCTTAATTATTTTAAAATGAGTGGTTAGTCACTCACTCACTGAGCACCTAATTATTTCCCCACTAGATGCAATGGAAACAACGGTGGAAGTTCCATCTGATGATGTGAAGCTTTTTCCTTCAATAAACAATGACTCTGCACCACCCATACTCAAAGGCAGTTTTCTGAGGACTATAAAATGCCTTAAATTTATATACATGTCAAAACTAAGATCTTTATACATCAAAACTATGTCAATATTATTATCATTATCATGCAAATTTTTAACTATTAGTAAATTTCTAATTTGACAATTTCAGTAAAAAGCTAAAAGAATATTAAAAAATATGCACAGTCAGTCATAAATAGCTTTACATTTATAAACCAATATTCAAATAAAACTAGACCTACTTTTTAAGCCAACTGTATATAGTATTGCCTCACTTGAAGGGACAGAGTGACTAATATTTGATGAGTTTACTCATGAACAACGAAATAAAGAAGTTCATGCAACTGTTAAATATCAGAATGATAAAATAAATGTAAAGCAGATATTCTATGTTGAGGACAAAACATATTTTAGTATAACTGAACATCTAACTTAACACAAAGTCTTTTTGGCTTAATATTAAGTTATTTTGAACTCAGGGGTACTTAAAATTTCTTTTGAAAGCCACAAATTCTTTAAGAAATATACTGTATGTAAAACAATTGGAAACATTACCCCATCATTAAGTTATTATTATTAACAACCTGTATCCAAATATATTCTGATAACTACTGATTACACACATTTAAGTAGAAATAAAATGACACATGTCAATTAATAGAAATTCCTTAGGGATTATAAACAACTGTAAGAAAGTTAAAAAGTTTAATCTGACAGCAAATTGTACTAATTTTGTAATTACAAGTTTTTCTTAAGTAATAATTTATGAAACCAAATTCTGCCACTAAACATTTTACAATATGTTCATCAAATTTACATGTACAGGCATTAATATTTAAATTTTTCGCTTCTAACTATAATCTAAATGTTCCCATAATGATATAATATTTACACATATTTGTTATAACCGTACGAGTAATGTAGGTATAAAGATTTAAAAAGTTTCTTATCAATTAATTTCTAGAGAGTTCATAATCTTTATTAGTATTAAAATGTATATAGAAATCATACGAAGAAGCTACTGTAATTCATTTTTATTTGGTATATTTTTGTCAACACTCCAATTATTTATAATTAGGATGCCAAAAAGGAACAATTTTTCACAGCAGAATAAATTTTTTTAAATGAAAACTCGCATCGTTTGTCAAAAAGTAAAGCTTAAGTAAAAATAAAGTCCATTTCATGAATTATGACGTACGCCATACTAGCAATGCAAATGACTGTTCTACTTTACAATCATGAACACTGCGTTTGAACCACAAAGCATTCTTTGCATTTACAGTAGTCTCTAATTTAATATCGAATCAAAGATATAAAAATTGCATTACCGGATAAAAACGTTTACTTTTTAAATATTTAACATTAATTAAATAAATGAAGTAAAATTGACTGAAGGACTCTAGTACTAAAATAGATATAACTTAGTACTGCAATAGCCGCAAGCACTCGGACGCACTCCCTCAATATAAACGTCAAATGGGAACACGCAAGTTATTTAATTAAAAAATGTAAATTCAAAATAAACGACATCCTGAAAAATATGTTCCATGATAGTTTTCGTACTTATTAACAAGCGTGTATTTACACACACACACACACATATATATATATAGATTTCCGATTTGGCCAGATGACTAAGATGTAGTATGATGAATAAATACCTGCGAGCTCCGAGTGTTTACGGTTGAAACAACTTTTGTGTACATTAGCAAATTTGAAGACAATCATTTTGTCCAAAAACTACAGCTGGAAAACCTTCACTCGAGATCATGGTTACACGGCAGTACAATAAATGAACTCTTCACAATGCTTTTTTTTTTCAATTAAATTCATACAAGTTTTTTGTTATACTGATTTTCTAAATTATGAAATTGCATAAACCACAAACTGTACCCATTTCAATGCTGCGATTTCACATTCCAACTTTAAACATCTGTATTAGTTTTAAAAACTGGGAGGTCTATTTTGGTTTTCTTCCACAATTAAATGTTTGTGCTTTGTGGTAGGCTTAATAAAAAATTTCGTTTCGTTCGCGATACGACAACATCGGTCAACAGATTAATCGAATCTTTAGGAAATGAAGTGACAACAATTTTGAATTGTTTAAGCCCTTTTAAACAACATTAAAAGCTTCAGGAACTGTAAATCTTTTACGCTTTCAAAACTTCGCCAGTAATCAATTTACTATTGAAAATAAGGCACATTATTACTGAATTTGAATAACGCGTAACTCGTTACCTCGGACAAGCTTTATAGTAAAAATTCTGCCTCCTTTATCACAATACTTCATAATATAAGAATTGGATAATTTAAATGACGGTACTCGTAGATACTCGACCAACTTGTTACTGTGGAAACGACATTTCATTCTGAATGGCAGCTGCTGCTTTTTCTATTCACAATTGTTTTAAGGAAAATGAGGAACCATTCGTGTACTTCACTCTGCACGAACGGTAATACAGTAAACCCTCGCTATTCGCGGCATCACCATTCGCGGCTTCAATTATTCGCGGTCACTGCTTCAAGGCCGCCGACGGAGGAGAAAGAACGAGCACCACTCCCGAATCAAACTTTGTAGCAGTAAAGGCTGGTTTGAAAGATTCAAAAAACGTTTTTCGCTGCATGCACAATGTCAAGATCTCAGGGGTATAAGCCTGAACAGGTCTTTAACGCCGATGAAAGTGCCCTTTTTTGGAAGAAATTGCCATCACGCACTTACATTAGTCAGGAGGAGCGTCATGCATCGGGATTCAAAGCCGCAAAAGATCATGTAACTCTTCTCTTTTGTGCCAATGCTGTAGGTCACATGGTGAAGCCTGGCTTAATTCATAAGGCAGCCCGCCCGCGAGCACTAAAAGGCGAGGATATGAACCACCTTCCTGTACATTAGGCAAAAA